>VFFE01006345.1:0-235108 GCA_008921705.1 Burhinus oedicnemus | reverse complement strand
CTTTAAAAAAAAACCCCCCCCCCCCCCCCCCCCCCCAAGAAAACCCTACAACATCCCAAAACAAGAAAAAGCATTTAAAAAATCCCCATCCAACCAAAAAACCGCCAACAACCAACCCCAAACACTATCCCAGAAAAAGCCAATATCATAGAGAGTCTCTTCCAGGTATTACACAGATGCAAGTCTCCACATCTAGAGAGATCAGTTTTCCAGTTTAGAGGCCAACAACTGTCTTAATGTCAACTCCACCCTTTGCAACAAACAGCAAAAGATGAATCTTCAAGTTGCATTGGTGAAGAATTACAGGGCAGCATCTCTCTTTACTCCTTTTGCTTCTTTTTCTGTATTTACACCAAGAAAACTCTTTGACAATTAGCCTTATCTATTTTGAAAATAATTTTGTAAGCCTAAGACCACTATATACAAAACAGCTTCAGTGCAGAAAACATTTTTACATTACATTTAGGAGCAAATTGCTACAGTTTAACCAGGTGACCCAGTTCTTACAACTCAGCTCCCTCACAGTTTAATTATTCTTTTTCCATGCTTCATAGAGAAGTTAGACCAGCACTTCATCTCAACACAACCTAGCTAGTACCTCTCTTTACCAATCAGCAGGTGTTGCTTTCACAGCAGAAAGATAAATACATCAGCTATTGTTAGACAAGCTTTCCATTCTTCTATTGCTCTCAGAGCAAAAGGGAATAAAACATCTTATTAAACTACACATCCCAGCAGTTTAAAACAACAAACAACTCTAAATGAAAATTCTTACCATTGTAGAGCAAGAAAAAAAAAATCCAGAGTAGTACCAAAACCTGCGACTTTATGGAAAAAGCTACGCAACTTCTTATTAACAGGCTAGAACAAAGCTACTACAGCCTGTTCTCTTATGTAGAAGGGCTCTTACCAAGGTATCAGCATTGGCTGATGGGTTGCAGGGTCTCAGCTGTACCTGCTCGCTGGCTGTTTAACCCTTGCATTTCTCATTCCAGTTTTCAGTAGATGTAACTGGAAAAAGGAGCTTTAGGATTTTGGATTGTTTAGTAGGATGTATCTTAATGAATTTGTAGTGCCCCCAAAAACACAGTGTAACTCACCATAGCTGCTTTTTTCCTGCATAATTTCCGTATTTTTCCATTTATTTTTTTTTTTACAGTTTTTTTACTTACCCCCTCTCCTTTATGTCGCCTATCAGAAGAGATAACAGGTGTAAAATTTCCTCTGAAACAGAAAAGAAGGAAACTAGGCAGGGACCTCGTGATAGAAAATGTATTCATTAATATGGTAGTTGCAAGTCTTTGTTTTTGTTAGAGTGGCTGGCTTAAAAGAATAGCAATACTTCTTATATTGATTCTGTCATTCACATAGTTCTGTGTAACTTGAGGGAACTAATTAAAGAAAAGGAAAGTACTGAAAAGCAGCAAACGGGATAGATGTTGCAAGTAGGGCTTGTGGAAGCTCTTGTTGAACTACTGCTAGTTGTACTTTCACTATAATTGGGCCATGGTGCGCCATTACTATTAATGGTGCATTAGTAGTAAAGAAATAAATCTTGGATATTACAAATACATTCCAAAACACACTTCTTTTTAATGCAAACTGTTTAAAGTCTCAATGTCTTCAGACTGTCCATCTAAGCACCTAAATACACCATTTAAGCATTACTGATTTTTTCAAATTGGTATCTGTTAGGTGCTCAGTTTCTATCATTGGTCATTTATAAAGCCCTCATAGTGCTAGTGCAGCCTACAGCATGGAATTTAAGCTAAAACATTGAACGTTCTAAAATCAAATTCCTTTTTGCTAGAAAAGTTTGTATCTCTGATACCTTCTGCAAGTTTCTAGGAATTCTGAATTGTAGGTTCAATACACTTTCCAGGATCAGACCTCTGTGAGCAAACTCAGCACATTATGGGTTTTGCAGCACAGTTCGTAGTTCCAGCAATATAATATGCATTAATTTTAAAATAAAAGCAAACTGCAGTATATAGCAGTTGTATTATGTACTTTATCTGAGTGTCATGTTATGATCAGTAATTATTTTAATTGTTTAAGAAAGAATGTAGGCACCTGTACTTCTAGGAGGTTCTAGCAAGACCTGTTGCTCTGTTGTGGAGAAACTCCTGTGAATTTCAGCTGACCAGATAGCATTAAGCCATTGAATGAAATAGGTTATGATTTTTGTCAAACACTATGGTTATATGTAATTGTGGAATAACATCTCAGAAACCCTGTAGAAAAGCATTTCCTGTCTATGTCTTGTTAAAGAAAAAGTCAAGACTTTTTTCTTTCAAAGAGAAGGACTGGTCCAAGGAGGCTGGTTTCCTAAGAAAAATTTGCAGATTAGTCCTCTTAATACTACACAGACTATTTACTAGAACAACAATATTTACTGTTATGGGCCAAATTCTGATGAAAATATCAATTGGGCTGATAACCAAGAATCCATAGGAGAATGATGGGGCTGAGAAGACTGCAGTGTATTATTTCCTAAGTAAGTCAAAACCAAGGAGAACATAGAAATTTAGACTTGCAGTTCAGATGAGAGTTGGAGGTAGAGCAAAATACCCACTTAAAACTCATCTTCCTCATTAAAGCTTTCAGAAGATTCCCATTCTCTAGTCCCCGCCCTTGCCCTGAGGGTGTCCCGACTGCTAAGAGCTTTGTGGTAGCTGATGCAGGCCGTCTGCATGGTGATTCTTGAACAGCAAGAAAATTCAAGATCTGTGGAATGGGCACCCCGTGGAAAGCTTGCCATTTAGATGAAGTTTATTCTCAGTATTTCTTTGGATTGAGCCCCACAGAGCAGGCAGAGACTCCTGTGCAAAGCAGGCCCCATGCTCAGTCAGTTATGTGAGAGCTGACCATCTGCTAGAGGCATAAGAAAATAACATAAAATTTGATCTATACTTTGTAACAAGCTATTGTTTAACTTTGCCACGTCTTCTCTCATATTCACCATTAATATATTAGCTTTGCTTTGTGACATGACTAATATCTTTTTCCTCCTCTCCACCTCCCCGAAACGTGTATCTTCACAACATTTAAGTTGACATTCTATATAAAGCCGTTTTTGAATTTACTTCATTTTGGAGGGGGAAGAAGTTAAAAATCCAGACTGAGTTAACAAAGCCAGCAGAAACATCATTTGAAGTAGGCAGGATTTTTACACAGTTATTATGGTGTGCACATAAACTTGAAAACAGCTATAAAGCACAACAACAGACAGTTGTTGTCTTCACCCTACAGTTGACTGCGCACTCATCATATTAGCAACTATATGTATACTATGATATTGATAATCAAGTGGTTTTTATAGTATGTGACAAAATGCAAAATGTCCACAAAATGGAGAGTTTTGTTGTGAGAAAAATTAAGAATTGAAATCATGAAAGAAATCACTATTTTTTTCTTTAAAATAATGCATGGTGATTTAAGCACATGGCTGCTAATGGTAATATGAGGCAAGCAGTTAAATTTCTATAAATCAGAAAAGGCATTAACCTCCTATGGTTTCATCTTTTCTAAAGCAAATGAAATACTGTGTGGCATAGTAGCATTTCTGACTATCAGCAATTCTTAAATCAGTCTATTATCACAAGATTAATTAGTGTCATCATTTTATTCTTCACTAATTAAGCAATTTGTGGCTAATTGCTAACTCCTTGCATTTCTCAGAAATCCTTCCCCAGGATGGTTTTTTCTTTCTGCTTGTATGATATTGCCTCTAATGGGATGTAGCACCACAGCTGAATGAGTCCACGTGCTTTTTGGAAAAAGCAGGTAAATGACATGGTATTTGGCACTTCCTACATGCATGTAGTCAGTGCATGTAATCTTATTTCCATGTGATTCATTTATTTCCTCTCCTATTCAGTCCTGACAGTAGCTTTGGATTTCACTGAACTGTTCTCCAAGTGAAAAGTGGATTACACTTTGCAGAAGCCTTAATCCAGTGGAGAATACAACACGTGGCTAAAGAAGCTCGGAAACCCTTGTGAGTATCCTGTCAGAGTAACTAAAATAAGATAGAAAGTGAAAGTTCATTGCATCTAGTTTTGAACTGAAATGTGTCCTATCACTTTAAATGAACAGCTTTACTTAGGGTCCATAATGACCAAAGAAAGTTGCCATGGAAACCTTGATGGGAAAATTACTATCCAGGCAGAGCAGTAAGGCCCCGGAGACTGTGTAATCAGGTGGCCATTTATTCTGGAGGACTTGGGTTTCTGTCTAGTAAAGGAGTATGGAATTGGTTGATTAAAGTAAAGCTTCTCTAGTAGGATCCCATAATGAGATACAAACGTGTTTTCGTGTCTATCAAAGACAATTACTGCATGGCGCTTTGATTTATTCACTGGTAAAATATTCTAAAGCTGTTTAGAGAAGCCCAAGTGTGGAAGCTAAAGAAGGTTTTGTTCCGGAAGATAGTTTTGCTCCAAGTTCTCCTCCCTTCCACATTGTCTACGCTCTTGCTGTAATTATCACGATCGTGTTCTTTCCTGTTAGGTTGAGTATCTGTATCACACTGCATTACACAGTGTATACATAACCAAAGTGCCAATTACACTACTTGAGATAAATATCATCCTGTACAAAAAGAATATGCGTAATTAGTCTTGTTTAATTTGAGTATTTCACAGTGTAAGTGCAAAGGGCTAAAATAATCATACGATTGTAGTTGGAAATGTTTAAAAAGTACTTCAAGTACTTTTGTGAAATAGATGATTGGAAAGTTCATTGAGTCCTCTGAGTCATACTATTCTGGTTATCTAGAGATCCAGAATTCAAGCTGCACATGTGTCCTTGATGTAGTTTTTGGAGCAGTTTTCTAAATCCATCACATTTTTGTGTAGTTACCACAACAGAAAAAAGATGGGAACTAAAAAGAAATGGCAAGAGTGTTTGCTAACTCGGTACTAGACTGTGAATCTCTCCAGGATCATGGCTTGCTGTTTAAAGGTATATAAGGTAACGATTCAGAACTGTCCGCTTATTTACACTAGCAGCATGTTGGAGACAATTGTGCCTTAGATTGTAGACATCAGTTGTAGGATGGTTAAAAATAAAATTGCAACTCCTTCTGAGTTTCAAAACTGTCATGAAAGCAATCTGTTCACACAGTACTGCTATACATCAAGGCTGGATGCAGTCAGGATGTGAATAAGGGTGCTGTTGAACAGCACAACGCATCCTCTGTCATATGACATGGAGAGCACATCAATCTGTGCAGAGCAAATGGGGTAGAGCAGGAACTGTAGCTCCATTATGTGTCCCCTGGTAAATCTGTCCTTCCTTCTGGAAGCAAAAATACTAAAAATATAGGTATATAGAGGCTTTCAAAAGGATGGACTCCTCTTTTTGGTCTACAAAGCTAATGCTTATGCAGTTTTGGTTAAATATCTGCATGCATGAGGCACATCAGTACCAACATCTGTGATGGTACCACAGATTACCATCAAGTGGTTGGTACTCTGTGAGACTCCCTAGATATTATTCCTTTAAGCAGATATTAACTTAGTGAGAAAACGATGTGCAAACAGAAAATACTCGCGTAGAGGATCAGTTTTGCACAGGTGCTGGAGAAGAGTGAGGCGAGGGTCTGTGTTTACTTTCCTAAATAATTTTTCTGCAGAAGGAAACCAATCCATGAAACCACCTGTGTGAAGGTTTGGTGTAAGGTAACTACAACCACAAACTCAGCCAAGTTGTCTGTCCTTTGAGAACAGAGGTCTGTGTATGGATGTGTTTGTCTCCCTGAAGAGCACAGGTAGTCTAACTGGGTGTCTAAAGTATCTGTAAGACCCCCATGTATTTACAGAATCAAATGGAAATTTAAGACTTGACTTCACCTACAGATGGATTGGATTCCTGCTGTTTGGCCCTTAACTCAGAATCAGTTTAGAGTCTGTTTTGTACTATCCTTATTCAGATACATGCCCCTTAGAGGACAAAACAGTTAGAGTTGGTGAGGTGACACCTTATTACGAGCCTTAAAAATAGCAGTTCAGTACAGTATTTAGTCCTGAATATGAAAGGGTTGGGTGTTAGAATGGATGACTGTGTCAGGTTAAGAACCTGCTTAAAGACTGCTTTGTTATCTGAATGAGCTAAAAGCAGGTATGTATGCTGTATAAATTGTGGTAACAGCCCAGCCATGAGGTAAATGTCCCCCAAGACAGATCTAGCTAGTGAATGATTTTAACTGCAGCATAATTCACTAATGTGAGCGGGACAGCATTTTACAATAATATAAGGACTGAAACATTACCACGGAATCCCATACTGCTATTTCTACTACAAATTCTGCACTGCCTTGCGTGTCTAGTGGAGACTCTGTCCTTTTGGAATGTTGTTCTTCCATCTGTATTCACTTTTGTGTTTTTCACCTTCAAAAATTTTTAAAATATTAGGGATATCCTTACTCTTTGTTTTCCAAAAAAGCACGGTGTACTAAGGTGACCTGAGACAATTTCATATCTATTTGCAAACTGAGCAAGAATTATTTTTTCCTAAGTGTTGGGACAGAATGAAGAAAACATGTAATTTGAGTGTACATCTTAAACATTTCAGTTGTGACACTTCTGGATAAACCATGAGACATTTTGGGTGGTAAGAAAGGACTGCTTAAAATGTTTTTCACACTGCTAAGTCCTAGCCTGTGGTCTGTCAGTTTATTGCAAGAAGTGAATTGCTGTCTTATAGAGATCAGGATTTTATATTACTTATGTTATCTTTACAGTATTTTCAGCAAAAAATTATGATGGGCAGGGAATGCAAAAAAAATTCTCATAGGTGATTGTCCATTTGTCCAAAAGGTTTATGTACTTGTGTTTTCTATCAGTATTTGTGTAGAGGGAATCCTTTTTGTTTACTTGTGTCTGGCAAAACTTGATCAGATTTGTAAAAATTCAGATGGGTCTCTGCTGGCATATCATAACTAAATAGCATCTGGATAAATCCAAATTTTATTTGGGGTGAGCCAACGCTTTTTAACTCCATGGCCTAGTTTCTGGTGAACAGTACTCTAGAAAGAGATATCCTTTTGGCTCATGGAGTTAGATACAGGAATGACAAAGCTTTGCAGGAATATTCTGCCCAAGTTCATGCTGGAGGAACATGTGTCAAGGAGTGAAACAGTTTACTTCATATTTGCTAAACTCCCTATTAGCAGGGTAGCTAACTATGGAAAGTGACTTTGTTCAGTTTTGAAATATGATATGCTGTCATGTTTGAAATATGATACTCATCTCACAGAGGCTAGCTTTTACTAAACTACATTCATACTACTAGATCAGCTCTGAATTATGATGTACAGATGAAAGATTCTGCCATTATCAATATCCAGAAAAAGCATTGCTAGAATTTTAGTCTTTCTGTAGCAGTAACTTAAGGGTGGCCACTGAATTAGATATTGACAATGGAATTTGCTAGCAATATAGCTATAGGCTTTGACATTTTGGTATCTGAGGCATAAATATTCTGAGATTTAGTCAAAGTCTAGGGCATTGATGTATATTCATAAATTATTAACCCAAATACTTCTCCAAAAGTAGAATAGTGGAATGAAATAGATGCTTCTATTGCAGCTTGTACTATTCTGTGCTAGTTCTTCCTGCTTCCAAATTGTAGAAATAAATGGTGACTCCAGTCTCAGAGAAAATCATCTTGCTTGGCTGTCTTGTATGCTAGCAGTCAAGTCTTCTTTTGATGGACTGCAGTTGACAGACTGTTGCAACACGACTCGTGCATACAAGTTGAGAAATAAATCTTAACGCAATGTTAAAAGTATGATGAAAATATGTGTTGTTACACTAACAGTAGGTTAAATTGCACTTTTTTATTAACTTCATATAATCTAGAGATTCCTATCTTCCTCTTTTCCTTTCAGTCCCTTTTGTACTTGATTACCTTTACAGTGTCAAGTTCTATATGACAGCCAACATCCCTTTCTGTCTGCAAACCAGATTCTGTGGCTACCAGCATATAAATAACTTGATTAGTCCAAATGCCTTTGGATCCCTGATCTGAATGACCTTTACCCATTTATATTTGGTCATCTGAAAGCAGCCTATGAAATTCTGTCTTTCTGAATCTGTTGACAACATATTGTTGCTATTCTATCACCATTCCCTTCTGCTACGAAGGCTCACAGTATAGCTGGCATTTTGTAGATCCTTGGGATTCTCAACCTCAATCCCAGGTCTCAGCAACTCTGTCTATAGTGATGAATTGCAGTTTTTAGACTCTCATGGTATTAGTAGCTGTCACAAACCCACCAGTTCTAGATATTTGGTTTATTGGTATATTTTGGGAAGTGATACTTTTCAGTCTTCTGTGTTTATCATCTTTTTACTGTGACAAAAATGTCCATGTTCCTTTTATATAGCAATACTAAGGCAGGCAGGAGAAAGTGCTCTGGATTCACTTCCGCAACACATCAATAATTTTTTTTTAGCATTACCTATCACTGTGCATTTGCTCCAGCCAGAGAAAGAATATATATTTCTCATATATCTGCAATAATATATATGAAAGAAATTTTGTATTTCTGAGTGAGAAGTGCCAGTATAGTAATCCAAAATATTGCAATAGCATCTATCATAAACACTGATTCTCCTTACTTTCCCATTATTAGGAAATGCTCCCTCAGTCAGAAAGCCAGGTTAAACACATTTAGGTTTCTGGTGCTAAGAGAGGGGAGTATGCTGTGACTCCCCTCCAGACCATGTGCTTAAATGTCTTATTTTCTTCAAAACTCTGCCACCAATTTTCCAGCTCTTATTTTGCAAGGGTCCTTTAGGACACCACGCTTTCTGACTTCCCCTGATATCGTAGACTGATATTTTTCTCTCTGTTAATAATGCTTCAGTATGTCTTTCTTATCCATTAGCAAGATGACAATTTTTAAGGAAAGAAATTCTTTTGCTGATGTTGAATTGACACAGAAATTATTCTAATTCTGTCTAATTCCATCTGCCAGATTGTTACAATAGTCAGGACAGTATTTCTGATTTAATTTCACTTTAAATGAGACTAATGCTGAGATGGGCAATACTAACAAAGACTCTCAAGGAATCATAAATAGTATTCCAGAGAATTTGAACACAAATACATTTGATCTAAAATAACTGCTTTCCCTCCTCCAATAATGTGCTGAGTTTGAAAGTACACGAATGCAATTTCTTTTCTCTTTTTTATAACACACAAGGTAATGTGCTAATAGAACAACATGTTGCTTTGTGATGGACATTTACATTTAATTTGTCTATTTTTTCCTTCTCATAACTATTCATTTGCAGCATTATAGGACTTCTCTGGGCCTTTGGAATGGCATTTTTTAGGCAACGATTGACTTTGTAGCTTTCTGGATGAGCAAATGCCTTACATTTAAAGAATTTAAACTTTGTCAAGGGTATTTTGTTTGTTTTTCCTGACTTTCAATATGAAATGTTTTAATTTTTGTGTTGTTTTGTTATGTTTATAAACATTCAACCTTCTTCATAGAGTCACTTCGCGTTATATAAAAGTAGAAGACCCCTGCTTATTACAGAATTCTGAAGGCTTTCCAGTTAACATAGAAAAAGGTGACTATTGGGGAAGGAACAATAAAATAACAAGCTTTTTTACAGAAAATAGTTTCAAAAATCCTTTATTAAGTTTCTTCCAATCTGTTCAGACTTTTACAAGTTATATAATAAATAATTCTGATACAAATTAACTATTGTTTTATACACACATATATGCCTCAGAGCAGCTTTCCTATATGGTAGGGTATATATATGTTACCTGGGGGCATAGATGTTCATTATAGGTATATTCTTTGTGGGTATCTTTCTGTGTTTATGCTTTGTGATGTTTATATTACATATGCATATGTTTTCTAAATTACTGGAATGTTGCAAAACTTTCAAAGCTTCGAAGAGCTGATCTTTTTTTCCATAGACTCTTTGTTTCTCCCAGTTACTATTAGGGTAAATCAGTTATTTGTGTGAAGATGAGAAGGAGACTGGCAGAGTCTGAAAGTAGTGCTGCAGGATTGCTGCTCTATTATTTTGCTTTATATCAGCTATTTTGAAGTCTTTGATATAGTTAATCATAGTCTATGTTACAAAGGAGAGAATATACAAAGTGGTTTAGATAATAGCAGATGCTATTTGCTTTTTCCAAACAAGTATAGATACCTAAGCAATGCCTGTATCTTCCACTCCTGCCACAAATGGGAACTATTCTGTATTTTTGTTTTGTGTGACCTAGCTATAGAAAACAGTAGTTGATTAAATGTAAGTGTGTTTATTCAATAAGGTGATTTGAAATAGGCTCAGACTTCTGGGTGGGGGAAAAAAAACAAGTGTTAAATGTTAACTAGTGAGAAGTTGAGCAAAGGGATTTTTACCCCATCTCCTCACTTAATTGCCCAGTCAAGTGAAGTTGTAGGAGCGGCACAGCTCTTTACTTCATGGCTAAACCTACTATGATGCCAAGCATAGTCATTAATTTCTTCTGTAACGTGTAAGTGTGCACATATGTGGGTTAAAATGTTGGATAGTAATAGATGAAAATAGGAAGGAGGACTGAAATGATTTCTGGGTCACTAAGTGTAGCCTCCAGCTGTTTTCAGAAATCATATCGTCGAACATATCAGAGTCCCTTTCATGAACAGCTTAAGATGCATTTTGAAGTAAGTCATATTTCTGGCACTCACTACTCTTGTTGGAAGGCTCTTCCAAAAACTCATTTTACTGATTAAACTAGAAGCCTCTGCCTAATTCTGGCCTAAGTTTATTTGTGGCCAGTATGAATCCATTTGTTCTTGTGTTTAGCCTAGATTGATCTTCTCCATGCTGCTGTTCCACTTTCTGATGTTGTGCTGTCATAATTGACTTAATTCTCTTTTTCCCAGGGCAAGTGAGCCAGTTTCTTTAAGTCTTCTGTCAGAAGACAGGGAGTCTGTCTGTTCCTTTGATTATCCTGGAAGACTTCTGCGCACCTGATGCAGTTTGAATGTGTCTTTTTTTTTTTAACATAGATGATTGGAAATATAGACTGCATTCGTGCTGCAACATCGAAAGCGCTTTATATAATTGCATTCCTTTTCCTTGCTGGAAATAGTTTTCCTGATGCATCATAGGATTTCAGTTACCTTTTTCACAGCTGCATCAAATGGGTGTCTTGGGTATCCGTGTGTCCTGGTTTGAGGTAAAACGGAACCGATTTTCTGTTCAGTAATTTTACTTTTTAGCTAAGCCTCTTCTAAGTGAACTGTCTGAAATGAACGGCGTATTTTTAAGACACGCACAGAGTGATAAGACCTGATTATTTATAATTTATGCCAAGGAATGGTATGCAGAGAGGCTCTTGCTTATACTTATTGCTATAACAACCAAGGTCAGCTAACTTTGTTGTGTGCCCCATTGGAGGGTCGGAAGCACAAAAGCATAGAGGGGTCGCACCTGTGGGGAGGATCGGACAGGACAGGTGACCCAAAACTGACCAAAGGGTAATTCCATCCCATCTGCCTCATGCTCAGTATAAAAGCTGAGGGATCAAAGGGTCAGCCCTCTTGCTTCATTGGCCGGCGTCCAAGGAGGACTCTCTATGTTCATCTGCCTTTGATCCCAGTCCATGCATTCCTGAATTCAGATCCAAAATCCAGTTCCCATCCATTGCTGAGTCCAGTCTGGGACTTTCCCTGTGCCTGCCAGTGATGTAATTGTCATCAGGGAAGCTTGATATGGTTTTGTATATATTGTATATATTTTTTTAAATTATTATTTTATTCATTCATTAATATTTTCATTAAAGTAGTTTAGGATTTTTCCTAAACTTATAAGTCTTTCTCTCTCTCCCTCCTCTCCTTGGAGAGAGAGGTGGGGGAGATCATCTGTCGTTCATTTCAGTGGCCAGTCTAGCCCAAATCATGACACTGTGATGGCCATCCTTTTCCTATATTGCTTCCATTTGTCTGTATTTCATAGCAGCCCTCAAGTGCATAACACGGTAATTTGTAGTATTAAAATTTAATCCAGTTTCTATTACTTCAATCCTCAAGGTCATACAGCTCTTTGTGTATGACATTCTGGTCCTCAGCCAGACTGGTACTGCTTCCCAGTTTTTAACGTCAGCAAACATTAATTAGTACATGTATTTTTTTGTGTCCAGGCCATCAATGAAAATATTAAGGAAAGAGTAATCCTAAAGTAGATCCTTGAAGACCTACTTTAAGAACTGCCCGTCATTTGAGTAGTTCCACTTTCAGTACAAATCACTGTGTGCCATTTAGCCTGTTTCCTACCTACCTCACGTTTCTTGTGCTCATTTCCTCCATCATGTCTAACTAATATTCCATGCAGAGCAAGTCAGTGCCTGAAAGTAATTGTGTTCCTTTGGAGGTGTATGCTTATCTTTTCAATACCTTTCTGAAGCCCAGATGTAATCTTTTCCATTTCCCTTGGTTTTATTTAAAATAAGGTAAGATTTTTATGGAAAAAATCTGTCAAAATCATCTTTCAGTAGAGACTAGGGAGGCAACTAATACATCCTTTTCTCTCTGTGTATTTATCAGAGTGAACGTATGGCTACAGAGAACATTGAAGGCAGACTTCCGTGTCGGAATTGTTGGTATGTTACCTGGGCTCCAAGCTTTTAGCAGCCCCAGTCATCACCATCAGATTCACATAGCATCTATGCCTTGTTTTCTCAACACCGTTATTTAGGAAAATCATTCTGCTTGCATGGCTTTGCATTATCAAAAATACAGTATTTTCTCTCTTGGAATCCGTCCTCTTTCCAAGTATTTATATGGGACCACCTAGAGCCGTAAAATACTTTCTTTTAATAGGGCTGTAGTGTAAGAAATGTTTTAATGTTACTCCGTTTCTCATATCTGTGATATGCTGCCATAACTCCATGATACTTAAGCTTAATCTGTCCATGCACGAAGGTTTATTAGTTTGCCTCCACATAATATGGGATTGTCTACAAGCAAAGGTGTCAGCTGTGGTTGGCCTGATCTCAGGAGACTGTTAATAATTAGATAACAACACTGTTTTGTGGTTTTGTCCTCATTTGACAGGATATCTCTTCTAGAATAAGGTAGTACTCTGACATCATGGTAGGCAGCAATCCAGTGGTGCCTCGGTTCTTACTGTATGCATCAGTCTTTCACTTTCATATAACTTACATGAATTACTCTGTTTCCATTCTGTGTGGACCAATTTCTTCTTTAATCAGATGGTGCTTCCTAAGTCTGATCACCATGTCTGTCCTTCAAAAGAAAAATCATTTACATTTAACACAATACTGTACTGGAAAGATCTTTTCTGTCTCATCTGTATTCAATAGCAAATCTCTGCTTTTCAAATGGAGATTGAGAACAGATCCTATGAACTACTACAAACCTACAAATGCTCCTGGGAGCAGTAGGAGCTGGCACCATTCAGTAAATCGCTTGGATTCTAAAAGCTAAAATTGACAGGAAGCTTGTGCTTGTGAGAAATTTTATTGACCAGCTCTCGGAGCCAGCCAGACCACCAGCATGGATCATATAGGAACCTTTTCCCCCATAGGAGAAAACCCCCTGTCCTAAAATGGAGGTGCTGTGATGTCCATTCATTTTCAGCCTTTCTCTCTTTCTGTCTTGCATAATGAATCTTATTCAAGAGCTTTCTTTTACATTCTAATTATGCAATGCCAAGGGGACCCTCATCTCAGATGAGTTCTTTAAAGGCTACTGGTAATGCATATAGCCTTTTCCAGCACCAAGATTTGAACTCAAAGTTAGTGGGAAAAGGCAGGAGCTGAAATTAGGCTAGAAACAAAGTTAATGTTTTTACCAGGGAGTGTAATTAGCCAATAGAGCAGCTTCTGGTAGGAGTAGCTGATCCACGGTCATTAAAATGTCAAAGACTTACTGTGTTTTTGTTTGTTTCCTTGTATTTAATATGAGCCATATGGCAATGAACAATACTTCATTTGGAGTATCCAAGAAGGGGAATTCTTATTAACAAAGGCTTTATAGTAGTATGTGTGAAAGAGGGCTTTCATTATATTTGTAGGGTTAATTTATACAGGGTAATGTTTGGTGTCAGTTAATCCATCTATCTAATATTTTAACAATATTTTAATGAAACCTTGAGCAAATGTCAACGTAGTAAGAGTTGCCTATTTTATCTGTTGATTTTCAGTAAAATATTGAGGAATAAAAAACCTAATTCTAACAAAGGGGAATTGCAGTGATCGTCATTGATTTCAACAGGGTCAGAATTTTATGGAGCATTTATATGTTCAGCAACTGAAGCAGTGAAATACAAATATACAGATTTAAGATTACCTTTATGCATGTAACAGAGGCAGTTATTGTAAAACCTGCAATTCTGTCACATGTCGTGGGTCATAATGTTTTTAAATACATAGGCAAAAAAAACAACCCAAAAAGTGAACCTTTGTAAAACATTAATTGCATGTCAGCTTCCTTCCTAGTTAATGATATTCACAAAGCTGGTCCCAAATCTGTCATTGACAAATGAACACTAAATTGATACTCGTCATTCTGTTTATTGTTCTCTAGTGTGGTCATCACTATTCTTAGCCCTTTGACTAGAAGTGTCCCAGCAGACATTAATCGATATTCATTACATGCAAATTTGAACTGTGTCTTGAATTGGTTGCTGCTGATGAAGGAACATAGACTTAACTTATCAGGGCGCTACTAGACCTTAATGGTCCTGATCAGCCTCACCTTGGTTCTCTGCCTACAGCCCTGCCTGTGGGCCCAGGAGTCTGATTTCAGCTCAGCCCAGGACCTTCAGTCCCCGTCTGAGCTGTGTCAGAGGACTGCTGGTCTCCAGCTCAGCCACAGCCCTGTTCTGCTGGCCACAGCCTGTGTTGATCGAGACCCTAACCTGAAGACTGATTTCCTGGCTTGACCTCAGCCCTACCTCATCACTATGAATTTGTCTGATGATCTGGACTCTTGGTTGAGCCTGGCTGCCATCTCTGGATCTGTCCTGCCCTGTTCGTCTTGCCTGGGTACTGTGGAGCTGGGCCCTGGCTGGCAAGACACCTGCCCTGCTGCCTGGGCATCATGCTTGGCTCCCACCTTCCCATCCCTTAGAGAGCAGTCAGCTCTCGCTGTACACTGCTGTAACTGTCTGCTGAAAGAGTTAGAAAAGCTTAGATTCAGCTCCTCTTCCAGTTGACAAAGGGATGTTGCTTTGGGATGTTGGGATCATGGGTTGACTCAGTTCCTGAAATACTAAAAAGAAATCCAAGGCAGAGTCAGCCTTAGTTAGATTCTGGTCACTAAAATTATTATATTTAATGGTTACATGCATGAGTCTGTGGTTAAGGAGTTGTTACAGAGCTATACTTGGTCATGTGCATTGGAATATTGAACCTGTTTGGGACTGTACTTAGCAAACTTAGGGTAATATTCTAACCTATTGCAAAACAAGAGGCTTTTATCAGGCCATCATTCTTTATTTCAGAATAGTTAGATATTGCATGACTTGCCCACCCAGCCATCTGGGGTAGTTAATTCCTGATTTACTGAGTCTTTAAAATTTCATTGCTGTCAGACCCCTGAATGTACTTGTGGCTGGATAATATTTTGGTTTCTGTGGCTTTTGGAGAAATCTAACTTAATTATTCTGCACAACATTCATATCCCTCCTTATTATGTATATAACATTGTTTGTCTTCAGACTATTACATCTAGCAGTACATGACTCATGGCCCATTGCAGCTCAGAGAAATGTCACTGCTATGAATATATTGCACAATGAGCCTGCCTTGCACATCTTTGGTGCAATATTTATTATACAGCTCTTGCTGGAGCCAGTGGAAAGATTCCCATTAGGCTGCATAGGCATTTGGAGCAGGTCTGAGTTTGCCTTTAGTGTGCCTGGCTACTGAGCAAAAAAAAAAAAAGGCATATTTGTAGACTGGGTAGCCATCTCTTTTATAACTTTAATGTCGTCGCTACTGGTGACTAAAATGGAAGTTTCAGTATACTCTGGTCGCAAGACAACATACCCAGGGCCTCTGAAGAGCTCATAGGTTTTCACAATGGGCTAACAACCAGTTGCATTAAGAACACCTCATCTACTTCTTGAACAGGAAGTCTGCAGCAGACACCCACTATGATGATGGTCTGCCCACTAATCATAACTTGTAAATTGTCAGCTGGCTCATGTCCATCCCTAGGCAGAGCTCCGTGCATTCCCACTGCTCTCTCACATAAGGGGCAAATCCCTCTCCTTGCCTTCCCAGTCTCTCCTTTCTAAAGACCCTCCTTGCTTTCCGAATTTTGCTTTAACCCTTATTAATTGCATTTCATTCCTGTTGTCTGTAATTTTGCCTGCCTTGAGTTCTTTTGCCTCTTTACACATTCCTCCCTAGGCCCACTTTACTTTTCCCCATATTCCCTTGTCCGCATTCTTACATCTCTCCCTGTTTATCTTCCTCTGTCACTGCTTTGTCTTTGGTATCTTCACATCAGTAGCTATCTGGTGCAGTAGAAGACTCACACCTCAAGAGATGTGCTTTGATGCCAGTCCCTCAGAAGTTGTACTTTTTCCTCTATTGTCTTCCTTGGCCCTCAAGGCTTACCTTTTTGAAAGGTAATCCTGTTAAAACAAAACCTGTTTTCTTATAGTCTCAGAGCATTGTTATTACTTAAGTTGCTAAGTAAAATTGTGAAGACACTGGTGGTTTCTTAAGAAAAATCAGGATGTATTATACCAGCCAGGATAATCTGTGATGTGCTAGTATGAACAGGATCTAAAATAAAGGTATGCTCTGGGTTTTCATGGAGTTCTGTTTCTTTTTGACGTATTTATGCACCCAGCCTGACCACCATATATATAGTCAAAGAAACCACATGTGCAATTTGTCTTGTACAATGTGATAAAAATATACCTTTTTTAAAGCCAACAAGGTAATTTCATATGATGGTACTGACCCGTGCCATTTTGTGTGGGCTTACTTGCTTGGCAGAACTCCACAATAACTTTGATATCCCAGCAGGTTTTTTGCTGGATATCACAGCAAAACAAGAAATCACTGGCTCAATTTCAAAGCAGGGGAAAGAAGACAACACGGAAAACTAGATTAAAGTGATTTACAAGACAAATATGCAAATGGCTAGAGCAGTCACCATACACATTTAACCCATTCTTAAAAGTTTGCTTCTACTTTTAAAATAGTAAAGCTGAGGAATATTGTTCTTTATGTTATCTCTTTGGTCTGAGATTTAGCAATTTCTACTGCAGGAGGTGAAAACTCCCTTAAAATAGCATTTGCTGACACTACATCATTACTACAGCACAAATAAGTAGTTTGAATCCATTGCTCCTAGCGAACTGGTGTTCTTTGCTAAGCCTTGAAATTATGGAATTGATTCTTCATTGAGGTTGATGTGAATTGAGACTACCTCTGCAGAAATAAATGAAGTAAGGAGAAGATAAGAGCACGGAGAATAAAGCTCAACATCACTGAAGGGAGGTGACACTTTTAGCTTAAAAGATTGTCAGTTTTTATAATCATTTGTGACTGATTCCCAGAAGACAAACATTGTCTAAAATTAAATGTTTCACACTTGCAAGCAACATGAGTCATGGGTAGATGTAGAGAAAAGTAGCAAAACCAGCAATGATAGAATGTGGGTGTTAAGAATAATACAAAATAAATCTGAGATCTGATAGCTGAATATTCATAATTAATCTCTTTCAGTTTTCTAGAAAGGTGTTATTTGAGTTTCATTAGCTAGTTGTTCAACATCAGCAATCCCAAATAAGATGAATAAATTGTTTTCCAAAATAGCAAAATATTCAAATAGGGAAATCTATAGTACATGTGAAAATTGATAATTTTTAAAAAAATATTTCACTGTTTTTTGAAGGAGTTCTTGTGTGTTTCTCAATTTTAATGGAGTCTTCTGCTTTTAGATGATTTTGTAGTTATTTTTGCAAAAGTATTAAAAATAGTTTCATGGAGTGCATCTGTTCTTCATTATTTCTCCCAGAGCTTTTAGTTTGATCTTCACAGTACTCTGAATAAGATCAACTCATCCAGAGAGCTGGTTGCGTAGCCTGGTACTGGCACATCAGGTGAATGGTAACGATCAAACTTATCATGTGGAACTGTGGGATCATATCCCAACACATATTTTCTCTCCTCAAAGGCTCTGAGTAGCTGGGAGTCACATCTCTAGGGGATCAAAGCAGGATGCAGATGGGAGGTATGACGGCAGTCATTTTCTGCAAAAATTTCATTCCCTGAGGTGGGAAGATGAAGAAAGCAATTTCTGTATGAGTGCATCTTACTGCCCTGCAGTCAGGTTCCCTTTTCCTTTCGCTCCTGAAAGATGTGCTTAATAAAACAACAGATAATAACATCTATGCATTTAGTATCTGATATACTGAGAACATATTTCACAAAATCAGAATACATTTAAAAAGAAATTAAGTTTTAAAACTGGACTTCATATCAAAATAGGAAAATCATGCCTTGACTTTTGATGACAAAGGAGAAAACAGACTCTTGTTAAATTTCACCTTTTAATTAGAGACAAACATCTTTACCAGTGTGGTTTCATGGATGCTTTATTAATTATGCATCACTGAATATTCTGACCCTGCTCACATAGTGGAGTATACAATTCCTCATCTTCATGTGTTAAACACTCTTCAGGAAAAACTGTACCTTCTTTCCCAGCTAACAATAAGCAAACTTGATATTCTAGATATAACATGGAAAGGAAGGAAAAGACACTACCTCTAAAGAGGGGTACTTACTGTGTCTGGTAAATATATGCCTGGCCTTCTGTTGTGATTGCTCTATGCTGTACCGAGCAGTCCTAAAACTAATACAGAGACCAACCTGGGTCAGGAGGATTCCTCTCAAACAAAGCCAACACCAAGGACTTTGCCCTCTGCTTCTCCCTTTTCTTCTGATCTTTCCACATACAGATTAGTGATTGCAGCTGTGGGGAAAAGTGAGGGTAGCTTTCAAGCTCTCATCCACATGCCTCCATTAACTCGATTGCGATCATTTGAGTGGAGAATATGAGAAGCTGCCTGATAGCATCTTCCTTTAATCAACAGAGAAGCTGCCCATCTCTCCCACTTAAATTAGGATAGGAACTAGGGTTAGAACTTGAATGTGGGTCTTCCCTCTTTTGTTAGTTTAATATTTTTATACTGGAGCTAGAAATTACTTTGACGTACTTGATATTTAAAAAACAACAATGAAATAATAATTGGTAAAAGGCTGCTCTATTTATTTTTATATCTGAATGAAGTGACCCTTAGCTGTTCTCCAGAGGACTGAAAATCAAAAGTAAATAGTAATGCCTCCCGCTGCCCTGGTGATAAGACAGTTAATTATATTTTATCCAGAAGCAAATATCAGAAGCACAATGGAAAGGACGTGTGAGGCACCTTACAGTGAAGACTTCTTTTATCAAAACTTGAGACTTTTGGCATTTAGGACACCTTTTGGGCCTCACACGGCAATAGGCAGCTGGACTGCACATACCTAATAATCTATACACACCTAGAATAATGACTCTAGCAGAATATGTAATGACATTCAAAAATCTTAGCCCTTAGAAAAGGTGATTAAAAGGAAAGAGTAAAATGTGATGCATGAAATAAAGAATGTAGTTAATTTTCCAAGTCCGGTGTAACTGAGATACTTGAAGACCTGCTGATGTTGGGTCTCCCTCTTGCTTGCATCACTGAAATTCAAGACTAACTCCAATATAGATTAGTAGCACCACCACAAAAAAGCTGCAGGACTTGGTGACTCAGTGACTAGCATTATTTATCTCTGTTTAACAATGACATGAGAGCTCGGTATCTGTAGGTGGGTCAGCTCTTTTCTCCCCAGCCTGCTTTTTCTGCTGTCACTTCTTTGATGGGTCTCCTCTGAGGGTTTTTTCCTTTGAGTTTTTTTGCCCTTCCGAGGCTGCTGTACAAGCTATTTTTCATGCTCTTTTCAGGCTGCATGGGGTAAAGGCGCTGTTGTTGCGAACGATAGTATCAAGACGTTAGTTTTTAATATTTAAAATAAGGTTTTACTTCAGAGCAATCCTTGGAGAGTTTGAAGCTGAATAGGTTTCCTCACTAATACAGAATGCCGTTGTATTGTGTGAGCATAGGGTCACATACACGTGCTGACTTACTGTTCCAGTTTGCAGCTGCCAGTTCTGGCCTGCCGGCAGGAAGGTAATGTTTTATTCTTTTGGGGTTTTTCATTTGAGCACCAAAGGTCTTTGGTTTACTCCCTCTACCTCATTTTGAAAGAGAGGTGGCTCTGGCTGATGGAAGACCTGGGAAGAAACCAAATTAATTCACAGGCCATAGAACTTCACAGTGTTCTGTTAATTAACACTAAAACCACTGGGGAAACAAGTAGCCAGCTGGAAGGAGGTGCGTAAGCACATCACCATAGATGTGACTGTAAACAGATGGCTACAATCAGTTTCATTTGGGAATGAAAATAGTGTGCTAAGTTTCAATGCTTCTGAAGTTTTTTCCATGGGGCTTCCTTCTAATTCTTTAGGTAATTGCAAACCAAAACACAAATCATCTGAAGAACAGAGGGTGGTAATTCTTCAAACAATGTTACTGGAGAAATGGACTAGTCCAGCAGGAAAGGACACACATCTTTTCAGTTTGACCCTGCTTCTCCTTTATAATTCTCCGATAGCCATGTGCCTGCTGCAATGTAAAAACATCCCCTACACTTCACAGCCCCTTCTGTTAATGTAGATGCTCTCACAATCATATTTGTACTTAATTATTGAGGACTTGATCCTTCAGTCTTTGCCGGAATAGAACTGTGTTGGTTTCAGCAGGAATATTGAGACAAAAGATATGATCAGCCTTGTCACCAAACAACGGTCTTTGTAGTAAAGAATATCTAATGCTGATTAAATTCACCCTGTAGCCTTTAGGTTTGGTGGTACATCTAAACCAGACCTTTCTTCAGACCAAAACTTCTAAACTCCAATATGCTTTGTTTGGGGACTGTTTTTTGCTCTGCCACTTTTTTTATCCTTCTGCACTTGATTCAAACTGATGTACTTTAAACAAAACTGCAAGTCTGTGGGTGTACCCTATGGACAGAATCGGGAATTTCAGAGAGTTACTCAAGTTGAGTGTTCCACTAACACGTACAAGAGTTGTCATTTAAATTTAGGCCCAATGTCAGTTAGCTCTTTATCAAATGAGTGAACAGTGCCTGGTCCTTCAAGGAAAGATGTAAGAGCTTGGCAGACTCCTGTATTGAGGCTTCTGATCTCTATTTAGAGATTGGCCTAGTCTGTAAAGTAGCCAATCTAATGTCCTTTCCAAGATCTTTATCAGTCTTATGCTACCACTTGATACCTTCAGTGGAATGCAAATTTCCAGTCTAACTTTTGCACATTGCTAGATATCTGACAGCCTCTGGCAATGAGTTCCTTATTTTTATTTCTGTTTGTTTGAAAATACAGTTCATCAGTTGGGAATTTACTTTCTTTTTGTTTGATTGTATATCTCCTTATTCTCCTGTCACAAGTCAGAGATGATAGTTGCTCAGTGTTCCACTCTTCATATAAATTATATACTTGATGTTACTTAGTATTCCTCTTCCTGATGTAAAGTACAAATCCTTACAGCATCCCTTCATCTTTCTTTGTGGATAATCAAACATTTCTGATTCTGATGCATATTTTTATAGGGTAAGTGTCCAGTGCTGCACAGAATACACCAGGCAAGACTGTACTGTTTATTCATATAAAGGTATTGTCTGTAGTACCGGTAGGATTTGGGGATTATTTTTTTTTCTATTTTTTTAATGCAGTTTATCTGGCTTTCTGTAACAACTTGCAGATCTCTGGTTACAGTTAAACTGTGGAGGTGGTTTATATATTTCTCTTAAATGTGTATGCTCTTCAGTGTGCATATTAAATACTTAATTATGCTCTCATAATGCTCTTTTTTATGTCTTTCTGCACTTTCTTATAGTTTTCTCTTGACATTACAAACTTAAGTAACTTCGTATGATAAGACATTTTGTCACTTTGCAATTTTATTTTTTTTAATGCAGCATTGTATATTCCCTTTAGTAATTCAGTCGTTTTATATATAAACTGCATCTGCACTATTTAGGCTTGATGACTTACTGGTTTTGAACTACTAATTTGCTTTTTCTTCAATACCTCTTTTTCTGAGTCTGCATCTCTTTGTTCATTCTGTCTCAGTTCAGAGATTTTCTAGTGCCTGGCACCTGGATATTTCGTATCATTTGGATACATTTGAATAGTTTGATGAATGCCAGATTCACGCTTAAGTGTGAAGAGACAAAATCCAAACTGTTGCCTTCTAGCAATGTCCTAGTCTGTGTTTACAGAAGTGTATTTGTTTGGTTTTGAATTTGTAAAAGGAAGCTCATAAAAGCTGTCAGACAGGTTTCTCACTGCAGATTTTATATGAGAAGGCCTCTTAAAACTTTACTTAGCTGATCTGTATAGAAATTAATCCCCTGAAAAAAATGATGAACTGGTAACATAGTTTAAAAATGCCAATAAATATTCTCTGTTAGTATGCCAAATATTTCTACAGCCTGTCATCACAAAACCCAAAGATGATTATCACTACATTGCCTTAAAATGTCCCCACTCAGGGTAAGCTTCAGTGCCTAAAACTCTCATCTAATAGTCTAAAGGAATATTAAAACAAACTCCAGGATTACCTTGAAGGATGGACAATATGCACTGAAGGGAAAATGTGATTTGACTTTGGGAATAATTCAATTTGGTCAATGAAACTGGAAGTAAAAATTTATGATAATCACAAGTCTCTTTAGTGGGGCTAGGGACACTCTCTTAATGTCTACTATTTTCCAGTAGACTAGTGGGCCTAAAGGGAAAAAAAATGCCCACATTTTATAGTTTGGACAGTATATAAACAACAAGAAAGTAATAAGCAACAGTGTTGATCTTATGCAAGCATATGGGACAAGTCATAACCTAGTTGTATTTTGTATTGGATTTGGGTTTATCTTTGGCTGTTGAGAGAAAAAATGGAATCTGACTGTAAAATTTGCTTTTTCGAGTAGCAGGATATGGAATACATTACCATAAACTGTCACTTTCTGATTCTCTTAACTCTTATGAGTTAATATAATATAAGCGACCAATTCTTTCATACTTCATAAAATAGAAAGAACAATTGTCTGTACACTTATAAACAAGAATCATGCTTAAAATGGCACATAGACAGTATTTGCCATAAACACTTATTATTAATGGATTGTTCTAAGTGCAGTTCCTGAGCAACCATTTTTGAACATGTAATCTAAGAAGTATCTAAACTGAACAACAGAGCAGAGTAATGGTTTGCTGCTTCAGGTGTCCTACTAGAATATTTTATTATGTATTTATTTCAGCTATAGATAGAATATTTGTTTACTGAATACAGATTAAAGGTGAGAAATACTCTTTTTCTTTCAAAGCAATTTGCTGCATTTCAAATATTATATATTCTTTTTTTTTCTTCCAAAGACAACCAGAGCCTTTACTTGTAAAAAACCTCAAACAACTGAGTAGCTTTTTATACTATATGAATAACTCTAGCACATAATTAATTTTCTTTTTTAAACTCTGCCATTAAACATTATTACACATACCTGTACTATGTATATCCCACAAAGATGTATATAATTTATTTTGAGTGATTTGGTTTTGTGCATTTAAGTTCCACTTTTGTTAAGCTCGTAACCTAGAAAGCTCTTGGCAAGGAAATTTAATGATTACTGTAAGGCAAAATGTATTTATGGAGAACAATTTTATTCTGTACCAAGGCTCTTCCCAGAAATAACCTTTCCTTCTGTTTACACCATGTTGCCATTGCTGCGCATGCATTCAGCCATTTCATGATCACTGTGGCCAAGACAGCCACCTACCATCACATCCCTCACAAGTCCTTTTCTATTCACAAATCCCAAGTACAGGAGGGCATCTTTCCTAGTTGGCTCACTGAGTACCTGTGACAAGAAGTTATCTCCTACTAACTTCGAGAATTTCCAAGACCTGCTTGTCACAGCAGTATGATATTCCCAGTTGATATCCCACAAGGACCAGGGCTACCAATCCACAAATTTCTCCTGATTGCTTATAGAATAACTCATCAGTGCTTACATCCTGGCTGGGCCATCAGTAGTAGACACCCACTACAACATCTCCTGTGTTTTCTGTCCCCTAATCCTCACCCAGAGGCTCTCAACCACATCATCACTAACTGTAAGGGCTGTAGAATCAAACCTCTCCCTTACATATAGTGTGACACCTCCACCTCAACTGCCCACATTCGTTTGTGTTTGAAATAGCAAATACTGGTTAGCAATGAAAAGATGCAGAAGTGCATAAGGAAAAGCTGACATGAAGATGATGATGGGATATCATGAAAACAGAACAGATGTTGCTTAATAAATTAGTTCAACTTTGACATTTGATCTATTGCTGCTGAAATTCTGGCTATTCTATAAATGCCTTCCATTGTCTCTTATTACCTAAAAAGCCCAAATGCTGTATGGAGAGGGTTGTTATTTTAAATTCTTTGCAATTTAAAATATGTAATGATCTGCTTGCAGCTCTTTGCTAAACAATGCTATATGCAGATATTCTTTGGAGAAAGGATGAATATGAACTAAAACCGCACAAGGTTCAACATTGCTGAACTGTGAGGAAGTTTTACTCTCAATTTATATCAGAATTTAAAAACCTTCCTGCTGGCAGCCGTCTCTGCACTGCCTTGGAGACAGAGCACCTGAAAGGCATTCTTTAAGACAAAATTGAAATATTTATTTAGGCTTCGTAAAGATGGCAGATTCTGAGCCTGTGTTTTGTTTCTTAAGTGTCAGTGCTGAAATCAGGTATTCAAAAGAGTTGAAGGAAGCAAATCTGGAACACAATGTAAGACCCATAAGTGAAGCAGTTCTTTATGTTTCGCATGTCTCTGACAGAATGCAAAGTGATGTTTCAACACAGAGATATTTATCCAGTTTAGATTAGTTACATTTGCTATCCAGGCAGCCCGTTTCTATCTGTGATTTCAAAAACAGGCAAAGGTCTAATTGCTCAGATGTCTGGCAAGGGTGTGCCATAGCTACCAAAGTTTACATGGATTCCAGCAGAAATTGTGACTTCGGCTCATTGATGAAAAAGCAGTGAAAGAGGAAAGGGAAGTGCAATAACCAAGATTTAATAAAGCAGTTACAGAAACATAGCTAAAAGAAATAATCAGACAGTGTCACACATATAATGGGAAGAAAAAAACCCATTAACTAGGAAGTGGGAGGTTTCTTGGGCCCAGCTGAGGCCTTGAAGCTGTGAAATGACACCGTGGACTTAACTGAGTAAAACAATGCACGAAAACGTCGATAGGATATGAAAGGAGAGAAAATCATCCGAGTTGCCTGGAAATTTCAAATTTCCTGGAAATTTAAAATTGCATATTGGTTTAGAGGAGAACACAGAAGAATGGGGATAACGGGAAATTACAGATGTTATATGAAAACTTTCACAGGAAAAAGAAAAGGAGACAAAAAAGAAGGTTTGGAGGATTTTGCTTATGTGGGTGGAGTCTTATTTCTCCCTGGGGTTAGCTGAATTGTAAAATAGAAAACTGGATGTAAATAATTCACTATAGTCCCCTCTAACTGAAGTTTTCTGCAGGAGAATAGTGCTCAGTGCCTTTGTACGCAGTAATATTAACACTCCTGATCAGCTGCTCCCTGATGGACTTCAGAGCCTTTTGGGACTTCTTTCCAGGGCAAGCACAAATAATGTATTGTGTATTATTAGATGCAGAAATAGAATAACCTGGGGGAAAAAATATCCCTGAACCAAATCAATCAATCAATCAATAAATAAATTTCCTTGAAATATTTACATCAGGAAATCAGATTAAATTATGAGTATAACTAGCAGTTTCTGGGCCAGAGATACAAGGCAACCTGTTTTAATTGTATCCAGCAACGGGCAGTAGTACAGCCACACATTAGTCACATCCTCCCAGTGGGTCATGAGCTGTTTGTACTAGCTGCTTTCAGTCACACATTTTATTTGGAACAGCTAGGATTCTCAATTCACCCTATAAATTGTTTAGATTGTGCTAGTGCTGCAATTCTACTAGCAGAGTAAAAGAGGCTGGTAAATAAATAGTGCTACTGCCATGATTGTGAATTCAGCCTTCAGGCAGATTTTCAATAAATGATGAGAATATGAGAGGCAACAGCATGGAGTCCTGAAGAACTGCCAGTTTTGCAGAAAAGAAAAGGAGAAAATAAAAAAGCAGTAAAGATAACCTGCTTAGAACAGATATTTTTTTGGCCACCAAAGCATCTTTGTAGAAGCACTGCGCTGAAGTAAAGATGTTTAAGCAAGTATTTATGTATCAGTCCTAACTACCACGGTGGTTGACAAAATATGCTGAAAGCAGTGTCAGCTGTTTGGTGTGAATGGATACAGTTTAGTGTTGTCTGAACTGATTTCATACAGGATTTTTCATTTTCATATAGTGTTTTATTCTTTTCCAGTGAGGATCAAAGTCAGAAAGAGGGCTGTGCCTTAAAAGTTGCTTTACCACAGTTGCGCGCTGTTTCATAACATCTAGTTATGAGAATTTTCCTGTTGATTTCAGAGAGAGTTGGGCTGGGCTCTTAATGCTTCGTACATGGAACATTTCATTCACATTGTTGTCTTCCTAAATATCAGGAGTTTCTTTTTTGGGGGTTGTTTTTTTTCTGAGCTAATGTTCGGGCTTTGTAGAATTTGTTCCAAAGCACAGCTGATGTGTTACTGGCACACCACCACAGAAGTATATTTTGCCTACTTCAGTATGCATCTGTTGCTGTTTTATTAGCAGGAGGGTTAAAGTATTATTCCCTTTATGTGTCTTTTTGCCTTCAGCAGGGTTGGGAAAGGATTAATACAATTTGGGTCTGAACAACTGTAGTAATAGAGGTACTGTGATGTGTAGCATAGCACTGTATACAGATGCATGTTCACGTGTTTACATATAAAGTGGAACTTTATTCTGATCTCATTTACATTAATGGGAGCTATGAATAACTTATTTTAAGTAAGTGGATTTACATAAATGCAGGACTAGGAATAGAGGCAAAGGTGTTAGACTAACAAACTGCATACAATCTAGGATATTTAGCAAAGGAAAATAATTGGAATATATTTTTTGTACAACAGTTTTTGTGATCCTTCAACAAACTAGGAGTTTGTCCCTGTCTACAAGTGAGTATTTTCAGTGGGTAGTTGAAAGACTTTATCTTAACCTTAATTATTCACACTTTTATCATTTCTCAGTTCTGTTACAACAGTGCCGTCTATCTGGAAATGAAGTCTGCCATACTTAGGCACCATCCAGTACAAAATGTTACTGAGAAATGTCTTCTACCTCACAGGTCATCAGTGCCACACTCATGCTTCCCTTCCTCTGCTAAATTCCCACTGAATTTTGAATTGTATCACTGCTTTGACCCTGATAGTCAACATCTTCCATGGTATATCTAAACAGCCAACTAAAACCCTCAAATAAAAGCCATCATCAGTAACTTTCTTTGCTTGACACAGTGCAGTTCTCTATAGGTAAAACTTGTAGGTTCAGACATCAGATGTTTTTCAAGCCAGTCAGACATGGGACTTAATGACCACAGAAATTAGACTGATACAAACCTCCCTGCCCTGCAGTTATAATATGCCATTCACATACTTACCTTCTCTAACTTTAATACTGGGTAGCATATACAGTTAAAAAGATCTAACAAAAAATATTCAGTCAATACATTTTTCTTCTGTAGAGTAAAATGAGAGCAGGAATCTAAGTTCAAAGCTAGAGGTAGGTAGTCAAGTTGCCTTTACTCAGTATGATAAATGCAAATACTGTGGTGTTGAGCCACAATCATATGATATGTGGTGCTGTTGCTGATCCAAACTAGACCAGAGCTGCAACATGTGCTGCAGTGATGTAGTTTCACGTAAAGGAAGTGTGGGGGATCAGCACTAATTTTAGGAAGAATGCTTACAACAAAATGAAGAAAAACATTTCTTTTCTTCCTTTAATTTCCTTTTCTTGTGTTTCTTTTTTATTTATCTGGTATTTTTATTATTGCAGTTGTGTTGAATTCAGATAAGGATTATTTGATGCAGCTCTTTTTGGACTTTTGGAAATTATTCTGATCCGTAATGGTGAATTGTGGCAGCCCTTTGCTAAATTTTAGTGCTACCAGATACCTCGTTCATAACCCCAGGACAAGAAGCTGGAGTTGTAGAATGTCTCAAGAGAAGCAGTAATAAATAGGCAGATTTCCTTTTTGTCAAAATAGTTTCAATATTTTCTTTAGATTTTGATTTATCTTTGAAAGCAAAAAGAAATATCAGCACTGAATATCAGCCTGTATTAGGAAGTGGGATTTTACAGCGTTGGTGATTCGGAAGGCTCGTTAATATTTGCAAATATAATTGTCAAGTCTGTTTCAAAGATGAAGTGAGCATAGCCTGTAACATTTTAATTGGCCATTTTATTGAGGTGTTGCAGAAGCTGCACACACACAAGCAATGCTTCAGTTACCAATAGCTGAAATTTTGGTTGAATAAAATTTCCATGTCTCTCAAATAACTCTTGTTCTCTACCAAAACAGAAAGCTGTACGATACCATTTTCGTAAACAGCTTTCTTAACAATGCACAAAACTTAACAATAACAGGCATGGATTACCAAATGAAGAATAAAAGCATATAAGTGCACCCTAAGGAAAAAAAATGAAAGGTACTTGGTTTTTTTAAAAGCTTGTTTTTCACTGCAATACTACGATAACTGACAGAAAGATAATTTCAGTAAAAGTTTTGGCATAGAAGAACTGTGAATTCTTCAGACAGCTTCAGTGTATCTCCTAACATGTACAACATAGTTCAGGTCTTAGATTCTTCACTGGTGTTGACTGGAGTTTTGCCTAAGTATAGAACAGAATGTGGGACTTCAATTTATACAGCCTAATGATCTATTAGTTCCTGTTTTGTTCACCCTTGTTTTGCAGTTTTGTTTGAGGTGTTGAGTCAACTGGTCAAATTCTGTTGTTTATAATAGGTGGTAGATTTGGAATTACTTGCCCAAATTTCATGGAAGGCTGTAATTTTCCCAGAGAGTGGCTCCGTTTACAGATATAGAGCACAGTCAATACCTCATGAGCATGTACAAAAGTACTTTGGAGTGTTGCCAGTTTGTATCTTAAATCATAGTCTTTTGACTCATTTGATGTGTTTTCCTTAAATTATCAGCTTTGAGATTGAGATTAGAACTGATTTGTTATCAGACACAATAGTTCTTCTATTAAGAACTACTGAGAGGAGCACTTCCTAATTCTGGGACCTGTGCAGGAGCCCTGCACCTGCTCTAGCTCTGTGCTGGGATGAGACCTTATTGCACACTCTTTCTCCTCTCTGCTTCAGTTTACAGTGGAAGTGAACCCAGCTGTGCAGATTAGGCAGGCACCCCCAGGGTCACTGCTGAGGTTCTAGTCTATAAAATCTGCTTGATTTATATACAGCCTGGGAGTGTTAGTTTTTAATTAAAGAAAGCTCTTAGCCACAGTAGCTGTGAAGAAAAGCTTGAAAATGCAAACATAAATGGTCTGACGTCAGAAGACAGTTAAAACTTTCAAAAACCTGCAAGGTTTGAAATTTCATTATCTTTTTTTGAGGGACTGGTAGTATTTTCCTTACTAGGGTTCTGTTTGGAAATAGATTTTTACTTTCGTTGAGGATGTCTTTCTGTTTGCTATGTTAAACCTTGCAGAAATGATGCTTGTCAAACAGATGAATCCCTTGTGTAATTTCATTGGCTTCCCTGGAGCTTTTCCTAGTGCTATTTCAGGAGAATCTCAAATGGTGCATAAATGCTTTCTCTGGTTGGAGCTCTCTCTTGTTCTGCCTACATGGAAAAGATGACTGTAACTTGGCCTTTAAGCCTTTGGCTGTTTGAGGAGCTGTGTTCCCCACTAAGGTTCATGGTGTGCGTTACTGGCATTAAGTCTAATAGTGATGATGACTGGTGTCACATTATGTGTCTCACAGCACTCAGCTTGAAACAACAGGTCTAGGATCCACCCTTCATCCTCTTCTGAGGCAAGTTAAGATGCTGAGCTTACAACTAGAAACACACCTTTTTTAAAGCAGAATACACTTGAATGTTAAAAAATAATTGATTGTTTTAAATAAAATAGTTTTATAATTAAAAGGGTTAAGTTTATTCCATGGACCTCTTTTTCATGAAGGGAGCAAAGCAGTTTTCCCTTTCTGTCTTCCCCATAGGAATCTTTTACACATTTTCTTTTAAAACTAAATGACTCCCCACTTCAACATACTCTGCTCTCCTGGACTTCTCACCTCCACCCCTTAACTGTAAACTGGTGTATTCATCAGAGATAAACCATTTCCCCTCCTGTTTCCCCCCACACTTTAATAGCACCAGTTTAAACACCGGTTGACAAGCAGATCAACTAAATAAACATGAGGGGGCATTAACTTCTGGTGGGTATGTATGGCAGTGGGCCAGTCTGGACAGAGTGTGGAAAACTTGGGTTTTGTCTGCCAGCAAAGGAATAGCGAGCCTGGGAGGGAGGAAAGGAAACACAGAGATTGACCAAATCTATGCCACAAGAAGAAATGCATTAACTCCTCCTTTGTGCTCCCTAGTCATTTTCTGGGTTGGACTTAACAAGTACGAGAGCTTGTTCCAGGAGAAAGAATGAGGGTGTCTAAACAAGGACAGTTGGCGTTGGGGTAAACAGCATGTTTTCTGAAAGAAATGTGATGGGCCAGCTGGATTTTAGCATGTACAGCTTAAATTGTTGGCTGATGGTAAAATATGTCAGTTGAGTATTTTATTCACTTGAAAATAATGCTGATTTAGATTAAGCAAAACTATGGGCAAAAACACTTTGGTCAAGAACCCTATCAGAAATTCAAATGTTTTCATCAAAAGTCAAAGTATTTTGAGTAGATTTTTTTTTTAAATTAAATGCTTCAGATTTCCATTTCAGAACATTTTGTATCTAAGCATATTTATATGTAGCAGTAAGGTCCAAGGTGGCAGCACTGTTCATAGGCTTCCTTGTTTGTTCCTCTAGAGAAAAAATGAATAAACACTTCAGGCTGAGGTGTTTTATTCTTCTTCTCAGCTCCCAAGTCAGTAGCTGATTTGGTACAGTTAGTTTCACTGATTTAGCTAAAAGCATCCCCTGTGTCCATTATTTAGCATGTAGAGAGATGTGGACAAAGCAGATCAAGAATATCCCAGATTTCAAGAGGTACAATCGATATATACCGCATCAAAGCTGAGGGTTTTGGCTTTTTCGTCATTCATTTGCATGGGATCATCTTGATGAATTTGTTTGCTTATCCCCAGTTTGGTTAAATATTACTTGAATGCTGATCTACTTAAAACTGATACTTGAATTCCTGGAAATACGTCCTTTACTTGAATTTGTCTTTTTACTTTGGTTTTAGTTATTCTGTGTCTCATTTTAACTGAAGTTAAAATTTGACCTTTGGAGGTGTTCAGAAAGATTTTGTGATTCAAAACAGATTTCATCCTTCTGTGATGAGTTCCAGTTTCTGGTTGTTCAAAATATGACAAATACAGCTTCTGGAAGAGCAGGACTGAAAATTAAGTGCTAATTTTCTGTCATTATGTTACATTATCAGAATGATAGAGTGCAGAGAAGATTGGCTTTAGAAAACAGTGTACTTCTGTAGTGGTGAGAGGAAAAAAAGGTTGATAAAGAGCGTGCAACTACTTTCCAGAACTTCCAATATTAGTTGGAAATGATTACTGGTAGTAGCTTTATCTCTAATTCACATTTTCCACTATTTAAGGAAAAGTGCTACTATCAAAGTGAAATTCATAAATGCGGGTATGTGGGCATCTTACAAGATGTTTTCAAAATTTCAGTACTTTTTCAGTTATTTTCTTTGCAATAATCTCATTAATAAAAGTTGTTGATAGCAATCAGTCAAAGAACCACAGGCTCTTACTAAATCAAATCAAGTAACTTACACTCGGTTAAAGGAAGGACTATTTTTTTCTCTTACACTGATGCAAAATATAAGTAGTTTCATTGCTGTAAATAGAACAAATAAGTGCAAATGAGAAAATAATCAGTCTTGAAACATTTGAATGATTTGTATGGATACCAAATAAAATCAAGACAACTTACGTGCTACGTAATAGCTTAGGAAAAAAAAAATTACTATGCTGAAATTATCTTTGTCCAGTTTTTCTAAATTAATTATTTTATTTGTAATAATGACACCATCTTGTTATTAACAGCTAGTAGAATAGCATTTTTTTTCCACAGTAATATAATTGAAACATAATCTTTAACCATTATCACCATACCCATGTTCCCAATGCCTTTTTCTTTCCTGTGATGTAAAGTAAAAAAATTGTGCAATGATTTTACTCAATGATCTTAAGGGTGTTTTCCAACTAAATGATTCTATGATTCTATGATAATAAATCAAATATTTAATAACAAACCACCTGTAAAAATGGAAGAGTAATATGGATTTATGTACTTCTAAATTAATGCCCTTCATAATTCTTTTTTAATGTTGGCAGTTAGAAGGGAAAAAGTTCACCAGAGATGTGTCATAAGTTAAACATTTCATGTAAGTTATTATGGAAACACATTGGAAAGCAATAAAAACATGGAACTTGCTATGATTTCTTGTATGGCAGCAATGCAGAATGGCTGTGGTTTACCCATTAGTTTCAGAAGACTGAGAAAATAAGAAAATCATGAGGAAGGTACCAGTCCAAAGACAGGTCCTTCTCTGAGTACCTGCCCAATACCAAATCAATTCAAGTTCCACTACTTTTCCAAGTGCATCTGGTTTTCTGACAGCTGTATTTCTTGTGTTTAAAGCATACTACCCATGTGAATTCATTTGTCTACCAGGTCTGATTTTGGCTCAGGTTACAGCTTGTTAATTGTTGTTTTGGTTGTTGATTCTTTGAGGACTTCTTATGCGATGTTTGCACAGTTCTTTGCATAGGAGATAGGCTCCTAGTTAGGGTTCCTAGTTATTATGGTGATACAAATAAGAAATAAATATTAATCACAACAGTGTCCAATAGAAATTTCTGGCTCACTGTCAGAAACTTCCTAGACATAACACCAAAGTCATAACATTTCAAACCATCTCCTGAAAATACTGCTTTATGCCAAATCTCATTATAGTAGTTAGTACGTAGTACTAGTAGTAGTTACATGTAAAACAACTGTTAAGAGCTTGCACTGAGTGAGAATGACTTGACGTAACATGTAGCTTAATCCAGGTGTCATATCTGCATTCTTTGATATATTTACCCACATTTTAATGATGATACATATACATGGATTATAAAGCCACATGTACTTCTGGGAAATAAATAAATAAATAAAATAACTGGATTTGTAGTTTTATAGTTGGCTCAGTTTCTACTCAAATGTTTGCTGAGATGTAACACAGTTTTTAATTGTGATTTAAAAAAGCACCACAAGTGACCTCTGAACAAAGTGATCTCTGAACAAGGAGAGAAATGTTGGAGTAACTAGTTTAAAAGCTGAGAAATATTTTTCATTTCAGACCTCTGCTCTCCTCAGGTACTGTCTGTGTGAACCTCTTCAGAGAAGTATTGAAATTCAGCAGATCTCTGTCATTAATTTCACACAGGGCAGGCAGCCTCCTGCAGAGGCACTCAGTGTTCTCTTTTCTCCTTTTTTAATCAGTTAGGATGCTGTTAAACAACAGGAAATTCAAGTAGCATGGTTAATGCCGGTAATGAAATAAACTGCCTATCAACCCCGAAAGCAACGTATAAATAATTTTTGACTGCTTCAGGGAAAAAATGTCCACAAAACCCCCACTCAAAATAAATATATTTAGTATATATAAAAAACAAGTGCGTTGAAAGGCCAGTGCTGGCTTTCAGCTGGGGCTGAGTGGCAGCTTGAAATGTGCTGTATTTCTCAAGATGGCAGGGATTATGTTAAATTAAATCATATTTCATTGTAGAACATGATTTCAGGGGTCTGTGGAAGCCCCTTACTAATATTCTGCCACTAAACTGAATGACAAGGTTGCTTTGATTCCCTTTTATACAATGGAAGAATTAATTCCACTTGTGGTTGCTGTCAGATCATTCCTGTCAAGAAGCAGCATAGTCCCACAGGTAAAGTCCCTGGAAAGAAATATTTGGGGGAATTATTTGGAAAGAATGAGATTGCACCAAGTCTAAACTATTTAAAAAAAAAAGAAAAAGAAAAAGAAAAAAAAAAAGATTAAAAGATTATTGAGGAAAGCTCCATGTCCCATTGTAAGGTACTCATTTACCCTGTGCTATTTCAAATAAAACGAATTAGGTCCAACAGCTGGTTCTTTATGGACAGAGAATAGGATGGAAACCTTATAAAAAGTGTGAAAAACAATTCTTGGTATAAGTACTGAAGAGTACATACTCTTTGTGCCCGGTGACTGGTTAAATCCACTTAGGATGGGGATGGTCCTCTTTGCCCTGGGGGTTATCCTGGGAAGGAATGAACCTTTTAATTCTGCTATTATAGGCGGCCCCTGTGCTGACTCACTGACAGCTGTGGCACATCAGAGACAGTGTTATGGTTTGAGAAACCCACAACAATTTATTGTCATTTAGACAATTATTCTATCACCCAATGAGCCCTCCCCACCCGGGAAGGGGAATCAGGGCAAAACCAAGGAAACCCGGGGGTTGAAATATAAACAAATTTAATAGAGTAAGACTAGATAATTAACAGTAATAACACTAAAGAACCAATAGTGATCCTGATACCAATATAAAATATACAAGGATTATACTCAGCCAATTCTATCAGCAGGAAGCTGTGCACTCCTAGCAGTGGACAGCAAATGTTGGACACTGTGAGCGCTACGGCTTCGGGAGGAAGGGAAGGGTTCGGGGATACAGCAGCGGGGCAAGAAGTTCTCAGGATTGCAGCCATCATAGAAGAGAGGACTCCTCAGCAAACTTTCTAATTTATATTGAACGTGACGTTTGTGGTATGAAATAATCCTGTTGGCCAGCATGGGTCAAGTGCCCAGGTCTCGCTTCTCCTCATCCCTGGACCTGGCTAACTCAAAAACACTGAGACCTTGAAACCCACACACCATAGCTGGCTATGAAGTAAATATTTTCACAAATTCAGACACTAGAGTCTTCTAGAAATGCAGTTTTCCCAAGCATTAGAAGAGAAATTAGTCCTGTGTCGCTCAAACCAGGACAGACAGCTTGGCTCTGTTCAATGCAATTCTTAGCCAAGGACTCACCTGGGCATCAGTCCCTCCAGCAAGCTCCCCACCCAACAGTGCCAGAGCTCCTTCTTGAGCAGATATTTTTGGGTATTCCTTTTATAAAGATTAGTCTACATTGCTGCACAGAGTAGGGTATGATGATGGTCCTCTTCATATTATTCCATTGCCAGTCCTACTCTGTGGTTCTGCTAAGTCCACACTAAGGACTCGTTCCTTATGTTTGAGTGCTTTGATAACTGCTTTGAAGGTCTCTTGTCCCTGAGTGTGTCTCTGGAAAGACACATTGCAATTCCAAGCTGAATTAGCTTTTGCGTGTAATCTCTGCTGTGTCCGGGACAGAAACGTAGGACCAGCCTTGGCCATCTGTGATTGCAGCACAGCGAGGGGGGGTCTGGCCTTTCTGAGAAGGGGGGATCACATACAGAATAAAACATTGATAACTACAAATAGTGACAACATATGAAACTCTGTTCTCTCTAAGTTAGGCCATCTCTAAGACCATCAAGTAATCGCTAATTTTGTCAGTGAACTTTGCCCTGCATTTTATCTGTATTTTCTTTCCTTGCATTTGAATTATTGCTGTCCTCCCCTGCAAATACCTGCTCTTTCAGTGAGATCAGAATTCTTCATCTTACAATTCCACATATGAAGAAGAAGTTACCAACTAAGGCAGATCATAAAGGTCTGGGAAAAAGTAGCCCCACTGGGGCAAATGCTTCTTCATCTGACCACCCCCATGTCTCCCATGGTGTTGTTTCTTATAAGGAAGTCAGGACCAGGGAGTTCAGTCTAAGCATATTCTGGTGAGTCATTTTTCTCTCTGAGGAGTCTGCCTTGCCCAGTTCTCATCTCTGACTCATTGTAGCTGTAAATGGTGGGGCATATAATTTTCAAAGGGCACGTACTAAAACCCTCCTCAGAACAAGTTCATCTGCTTTTACCACTAATTTTGCTATAAAGTACATTTTGTTCTCTTCTAAATCCTGATTCCTGGCATTGGCAAGTTCTTCAGGACTGGACTGCAGTCACAAATGTTAAAAGTGTACAAGTATTCCTTAAATAACACTTATTTATGTTAATTCTTTTATGTATATCAAAATAGATCTTACTGACTCAGTTAAGACTATAAAACTTGGATATAGAGGAAGATCACATTTTTTTCCTGTGGTTGAAACAGAGTCGTCCAGTGTTAATGCTATTGTACCGTCTGGATTTAATGAAAACTTGTGTGTTTGATGGATTGATCTTTTTTCAAACTTTGCCCATTCTGTTTCTAATTATATCAGCATGTGAAATGGGGATAAAAGTTTGCAGTCTTGATGCAGGCAGAACCTGTATTAATATCTGAGGTGCTTTCTGTGTGACAAGATGACACTTGATTGTCCCTGGATACTATGTGCCTCAGCTATAGGAGAAAATCTAGTCGATAAAGGCACTGATTTATATACATAATCTCAGGTCACACAGTGATGTACCTCTTGTGTTTTGCTATGTCTATTCGACTAGCAAAGATAAAAAAACAGAGTCTTGTCTTTCTGTACTTCTATTTTAGGAACTCGTAACTTCTCTGAAATTTTTCCTTTGGGGTGGAGTTCCCTGCTGTTGTTCTGAACTCACGGGTGATTTCCAAAAGGCAAATCCAATGAAAATGCTAAAACAATAGCTAATATTTTAATCCTAAAAGAAAATGTTACCAGCCTTGAAAGAAAAGGAATGGTGTGTTTGTTACTTTGCACACATAAAGCCTGAGCTCAGGATATTTTAAGATGTGACATTAGGCAGGCAAAATTTGACCTCCAAATTGAGCATTAGGATCCAAACTTTGTTGCTTGGTCCTAACTCCATTTAGTAAAAGAACTGCAAAATCATGTCAGTAGTAGATATGATAATAATACTATATTTGCTTTTACATGACACTTTTCATTGAAAGATCATCTTTTTCCTGTTTTATGGATGATGGCTCCAAATATGGAGTTTAGTCTATTTACTGGACTGGTTACAAAGCTCAGGTGTTCTGAATTCCAGTTCAGTGCTCTGTACTTCACTCTGGTAGAGCTGCGACATTCAAGCTGAGTGTTTGTGTGTTCAGGTAGCACCGGAAATGTCTGAACTGCTCATGAAGGTGTAGACATTTATACTTTATCAGCCAGTAAAGTAATGCCTTTCTTCCTGAGCAAGGTTAGCATGTATCTGTAGTCACAGCTTCTGCAGGAAATAACTGTGAAGCATGAAGCACTGTATGCCACAGAGCTAAGCACATAGGCAAATCAGGCAAAGCCCTTTTCTGCAGGGCACAGAACAAGAAAACAGCTTGCTTTCTTAGATGTTGCATGGCTGGCAGCCTTAAACCATGCAGAGAAGCTGCCAAAGCTAGTTGATAAAGTTTGCAGCAAAGAATCACTAAGTGGCATTGTGTTTGCCCTCAGCAGAATTATGCATGCTGCAGCAAAACTAAATTCAAACTGTGCCTAGTACCACCAAGTTTGCAATAAGGAAGCAGCTCTTTTCATTTTAAGCCCAGTTTCCGTCATGATACGTGAGTAAAAGAATGAAGAAGAAGAAAATGAAGAAAAAGACAGTAAGACCATCAAGATTGAATTTCTGCATGCTACAGCTAAAGATCCTCTTTAAATAATTTCTCCACTGACTACCACTTTTCCCTTTGATAATTTGTATATCTTTTTAGAAATATATCCCTTTTGATTTGGGATTTCTAGGAATGTAAGCCTATGTAAGTTATTCCAAAATACTATTTGAAGCTTCAGTATATATCCCTTAAAATTTTTGCTGCAATATATACATTGAAGGTAACAAAAAATGAATGTTTTCCACAGAAATTTTCAATGGGAATCACAGAGAAAACTCAAGACAACATGTCATGAAGGATCTTGATTCAGACTAGCAGAACTTAATGTAGTGTTTAGTGTAACTAGCTCATTCTGTCAATCACATCACACAAGAGAGGTCAGCCTAGTTTTATAGCTCTGAATATATAGCTTGGCTCAAAAAAGTATAAAATCTAGTATCCGCAACAGTAATTATTATTCACTACATGTATGTATCATCTATTTGTGATTCTCAAAGGATTACGCAACTGTAGGTATTTTTATTAGAGCTGGTTGGCAAGACATCAGGGATGATACTGACTTTGAAGGCTTTGAAAGATAGGTTTTGTCCATGTTAATTTTGGAAAAAAAACCCAAGCAAACAAACAAAAAACCATGTGACTAAGCTTTGGCATATTTAGAATAATGAGTTTTGTTGAGGTTTTTTTGTTGTTTGAAATGATGTATCTATTTCAATTGCTTTCCTAGCTTTTATTAAAAAAAAAAAACAAAAAACAAAAAAACCCCAACAAATCGTAAAATTGAATCAAAAGATTCTGATGGAGCAGAAATTAATTTTTTGGGGGTTTTGTTATTTTTAAACAATTGTCATTGTGTAGAATTTTGAAAATATTGAAGGTCTTCCCAACTTGAAATATCACCATCTTTTGTTAGGCAAAATTCTGTTTTCCATCCAGGTCTAGTCTTTATTACATACTTGCAATCGCTGTCTTTCTCCAATAGCTGCCAAATGGGGAAACTTGTTAAAGGATCTGCCCAGCATGACAGTGGCTGCTGGTAAAGCAGGTCACCCCTTGACTCCAAAGCCACTTCTGTGATTACCAGATTTGAGGATGGAGGTCAGGTCAGCTTAGCCCACATTCTCTTTTAGTGCACACACGTCCTATTCGTCAAAAGGTGAAATCACAGATCTGGAGGGGTGGCTGCCCGCCCACCCGCCAACCTGCTGGCATCTGTCACAAATCAGCAACAGCAAATTGTCTCTTTCTCAAAAGTCAGTCAGCAGGTAATCAGCAGGTATTGACACTTACAAATTACTAGGCGGAGCAACATACTGTTTTCCTGATAAATACCAAACAGGCATCAAAACCGCTGGCTCTGAAGTTGTTGGGCTTTTTTTGAGGTAAGTATAATGTATGTCAAACTGTATAAATTATATATACACAATATGTTATAAATAGTATGTTATATTCCATACTATGTATAGAATGTATAGGTAATATATGTGTTTATGCTATACAAAAGTATTTTGTGCTGGCAAACGGTCAAAGAAGGTCAGCATCTCTGAATGGTGTGCCGCAGACTGGGGCTCAGTCCTCCCTTGTACCATGGGTGTTCCATGTCCTTCTGGGTACATTATGTAAAATGCAACCCTATCCCTGTATATCTCAGTGACAAAATGTTGATGCCATTTACATGTAAGCTTGTAGCCTTGTGCCTCAATGGCACAATGTGAAATGGGTGTTCTGAGTCTTCTTTTTCCCTGCTGATTTTCTTGCCTTGTCTGTTTAGCCCTCAAGTTCTTTGCTTTCTGAAACAGAGCTGATGTTTTATTATGTACATGTTTGTACTGCACAGCAGGGACATGCATCAGAGTTGGAGCTGCAGAAATAAATAGAGTAATATAAATAAAATTCAGCATCAGCTGATGTATCAAAGGTAGATAAATAAAATGAGCAAAAGACAAATGTATGCTTGGAAATAGTGCCTTAGAACAACTTTTTGCTTTAGAATTAGGGTTCGTTTTTTATGATACAGCAGCATGTTCTTTATTACCTCTTGGAGCCAGCAGTGAGCTTTTGTCTTTGTTTTTGTTCTGCTCAGGGATTAATGCGGGATTCCATCTTTGCATGAATATTTTTACTCTGTTGGGTTAAACTTTTGTTTGCCTGTTCATTTCAACTGACCAAACTAAATTAGCTGCTCTGAGAACACACTCAAAGCAAAGTATTTGTGTATGGTTTCTCTCATAAAAGTTTAATGCAGTGTATAATTAGAAAAGGTTGAGTGCTTCCATTAATTCTGCAAAGTTTTCTCACCCATTTATTCTGATAAACTTAATATTTTGCTGACAGAATGGATCTCGGCTGAATGAAAGGTGTACGCAAAGACATGTATCATTGTACCCCAGAAACAACGTCCCACAGGAAGGGAAACAAAGCAGGAGGTTTTGGGAGGCTCAGCTGACATTTGCTGTCCTCTCAGAACTTTAGGGAAGATGGAGTACTCCGTGGGAATGTAAGTCTGGGAATCCCAGATATGTGGTTAATGGAGTGGAGTGATGTGCAGATCAGTAAGATGTCCCCAAGGAATTGGTGTCTCTCTGTCTCTGTTGCAGATCCCTTCCCCTAATAGCACAGGCTGGGCAGAAGCCGCGATGTTGCCATAGTCCTATAGCAGCAGCAGTAGCAAGAAATTTGCGAGAGTTAATACTGCTTGAGGCATCATTAATTCCTAATGGGGCTTGAGGAGAACAATATTGTGGAGATCCTCTCCTGCTTGAAATCCCGTGCAGTCTAATCCCTGTGTGTACTTGTAATAGTAGTGATGTAAAACTATGCATGGGACTGTTATTACATCTTCTACTTTGCTCTCTGTTTATCTTTTTTTATTGGAAAGCTGGCTAAAATTAGGCTTTCTCAGGAATTTACAGAAAGATTTATCCTTAGGATTATGACTTCAGGACTCTGAATATTCTGTATATTTCTGCTGTACTTTGTGGTTATAGAAGCTTCCAATAAATCTTGGAGAGTACTATATAATTTCTTACTGAAATAATTTTAATACTGTTTCCAGGCAGTATTGCTAACTTTAGGACAAAACTAATGTGGAGCAAATCGGACCGTAGATACGTCTTACAAGACTCACCCCCCTTTTTAATTGTCAAGTTTCAGTACGAGATTTATCTGGAATGCATACGTTTCCACACTAAGCTGCAAGGTGTCTTTCATACGGACACCTTTGATCATCTCAGGGAGACGATTGCGCAGTCTCTGTTGGGTGATCTCATAATATGTGTGTGTGTGTGTGTGTGTGAATTCTTGACTCTTCTGAACCCAAGATGTCAGCAGCATTTTACCTCACCTTAAAATGCTTCAGACTCCTTAGCAAAATAACAGTTCAGTGATTCCTGAGGTGGTAAGTTGGCTGCTGCATCAATTCCTAGCAATGTCAGCACTGCATTGTGTTGTAGGTAATGGAAGGCAGCTCTTACAGCAGTTGCGTATCATCCTCCCTCAGAACTATTCCCCTCTTCTGTGCTTGTCTATATGGGGGGGGACACACGTATACGTGTGTGTGCATAGGCTTGCATGTGTAGCTTTTCTTCCTTAGGTGTAGTTGGTTCACCACTGGAGTATTAATGTGTGGAAGACTTTGTACCTGTAATAAAAATTTCTAATAAGCAGACACTAAACGTATGTTCAAATGGTTTCAGTGCTCCCTACTGCTTGTCCTGCGCTCTACCCTATCCTACTCTCTGTGCACATACAGGGGTACAAACAATACACGATTTAAGTTAGGCATCTTTCCCATTTTTCCAGAAACAAGAACTATATTGCAATATTGCTGCAACAATGTAATTCTATTTCTTAGACATGCATCCAGATTTTCTGAAGGGCCAGGGAAGGAGGGAGCAAAGCTCAAGAGCCAACTGTCTTCCTAAGAAAAAAATTACCCACATTTTCCTAGAAGAAGCAGAACATTAGCCCACAGCCAGATGTCCTAACTGCTAGCTGTTTCTGTGAATCAGGTCTGCAAAGCTACTCCAATGCTTTTAATTTGTAGCAGAGCATCTAGTACGTAGGCTGTAATAATCTCTGCCATGGTGCCACTGAAATTCATCAGGGATGTCAGGAATCGATTTGGCTCCACTGTTTGTTGGCCTTTTGTACTTTGTCAAAAAGATTTTCCATTGTCTGTTTCCCAAAACAGTTGTGTCTTTCCAGAGGGCTGTACTGAGTCCAAAGGAGAGGGAACAGATGCCTCATCATCCACTCCAATTAAAGAATTTTTAGAGAGAAGGAAATCCTGCCATGGTGCCTGAGTCACCAAGCTAACATCAGGGACCAGCATCTTGTTTCCATTGTGTGCTGAATTGATACTTCCTGATATAATTAAAATCATATCACTTTTTCTGCTCTTAGGAATATGGAAAATGATTCTGTGTTCCTAGTTGCATTGTAATGGGTATCTTCTGAAATTTAGGATAGAACTCAGAGATACAAATGCTCATGAACTTTCTGAACAATTTATCTGAAGCAAATTTTGTGCCACAGAGTTTTTGTTTAAATTTTAAAAAATTGGAAAGCAAAACAAAGCAAAAAAAATAAAATGTTAAAAGTCCTGAAGCCCTACTTGTCATGATTGTAAAGAAAACCTTAAAAATATGTCCCAGGCTTGGTTATATGATGTTATTCAAGAACAGCTATTCCTGAGTAACTCCATATGTGGGTATTCTTATTCCATAATTAGAATGACTCCCATTTTTAGCTTAACTCCTTTTCAAAGTGCATTAAGTTGAGCGAGAACATAGCAGTTTGAGAAAGGAAGTTAAATTTTAAACCATCCTCCTGAAGAATGCCTTCCTGTCTTAGCAGCGTAGTCAGTTTACAGGATACTTTGAAGAAGGAAGATGGGGAAGATCATACTAAACCAACTGTCAGCCTAAAGTGGTGACTTTATTATAATGATTGCAGTATAGAGCTAGTAATAAGCCCTCTTTTTTATTTTTAAAACAAATTTACAAATATGCGATACAGACCATGAAGTTCAGGTGTGAAATGCTTTAAACTGAAACGTGCAGCAAATCATCAACAGGGACAAGGGAAGAATTTTACCCCTTGTTGACAGAAGGAGCTCTGTGGTGGGTTGACCCTGGCTGGATGCCAGGTGCTCACCAAAGCTGCTCTATCACTCCCCCTCCTCAGCTGGACAGGGGAGAGAAAATACAACGAAAGGCTCATGGATTGAGATGAGGACAGAGAGATCACTCACCAGTTACCGTCAAAGGCAAAACAGACTCAACTCAGGGAAATTAATTTAATTTATTACCAAACAAATCAGAGTAGGGTAATGAGAAATAAAACCAAATCTTAAAACACCTTCCCCCCACCCCTCCCTTCCTCCCGGGCTCAACTTCACTCCCCATTTTCTCTGGCTCCTCCCTGCAAGTGGTGCAGGGGGACAGGGAATGGGAGTTGCAATTAGTTCATCAAATGTTGTCTCTGCCACTCCTTCCTCCCCAGGAGGAGGACTCCTCGCACTCTTCCCTTGCTCCAGCGTGGGGTCCCTCCCACAGGAGACAGTCCTCCACGAACTTCTCCAAAGTGGGTCCTTCCCAGGGGCTGCAGTTCTTTATGAACTGCTCCAGTGTGGTTCCCTTCCATGGGGTGCAGTCCTTCAGGAGTAGAATGCTCCAGTGTGGGTCCCTCATGTGGTCACAAGTCCTGCCAGAAAACCTGCTCCAGCATGGGCTCCCCTCTCCAAGGGGCCACAGGACCTGCCAAGAGCATGCTCCAGCATGGGCTTCCCACAGGGTCACAGCCTCCTTCAGACATTCACCTGCTTCAGTGTGGGGTCTTCCACAGGCTGCAGGTGGATATCTGCTCCACTGTGGACCTCCATGGGATGCAGGGGGACAGCATGCCTCACCATGGTCTTCACCACGGGCTGCAGGGGAATCTCTGCTCTGGTGCCTGGAGCTCCTGCACCCCTTCCTGCTTCACTATCTTTGGTGTCTGCAGAGTTGTTCTTGTCACATATTTTCACCGTTCTCTTCTGGCTGCTGTTGTGCAGCATGTTTTTTTTCCCCTTCTTAAATATGCTCTCACAGAGGCGCTATCAGTCACTGATGGGCTCAGCTTTGGCCAGCGTTGGGTCTGTCTTGGACCCAGCTGGCATTGGCTCTACCAGACATGGGGGAAGATTCTAGCAGCTTCTCACAGAAGCCATCCCTGTAGCCCCCCTGCTACCAAAACCTTGCCACTCAAGCCCAATACAAGTTGTTAGTTAGCCAGTCAAGCGCAGGACCTGATCCCTCCTCTAGCAAAGAGGTATTTTTCAACTCCAAGGGAGTGAAACAGTGCTTATTTTAACAAAGTGGAAATGGTCAGCTGATATAGTGGATAAGGAGGAAAAAAGATATTTTATGACCTCTGGCAGGATTTTAAATGGGAGGTAGCTTATAGGGGGTATTATTCTCCAGCACGGTAAGATGCTCTTTAATACTTGTTACCTGACATGTGTGTGTCACTGAAAGCGGACTCCTTTTGTCAGGAAAATCTGCAACTATTCAGCTGCACCATGAAAGAGAGATTTGGTAGAAAGATGATAGTCTTATGTGCATCTTCTAACTTGTTTTGTGGTAAGAGTGCTTTTGAAATAGCTGGGTAATAAGAAGAGGTTCCACACCGAGAACTGTGTTGCTTTTAAAGCCATCACACCTATAAACCGGGGCATCAGGGACATTGGAGCAAGTGCCTGTGTGTTCCGCATTTACCCAAAGGGCAGCAGTTGTCCCATCCAGGTGGAGAGCACGTGTTACTGGGGTATAGAGAGGAAACAGGGTTTTCTGGTGATGGGTTAGACCTGATGGCAGAGCTCAATGACAATCAGAAAAATACTGGAGAGCGCTCTTGGACTCTGGCTGGCCCAAGAGGAGTTCACTACAGTCAGCAACTGCTCTTGGCTGGCACAAACTGCAATTTCAGCACCTCTCGTTTGCTGGAGCAGTAAAAAATACAAGTATCACAAGGCACAAAATAGTCTCCGCGCCCCAGTATGCAAGCCACACAAGAGTGGTTATAGGGATGCACTCAACCCCCAACACACATGATAGAGGTATGTATAGCACAGGGAGACTTTCAGAGTCTGCCTCAGTGACTTTATGAAGTTTTTGGAGACTCTGTGGGGGTTTTCCTGGGTTGACTGAAATTGGAAGCAATTGTCTGCTGAAGTGTTGAAAAGAAACAAAAGGATCCTTTGTGAAAATAACACAGCCAAAAAATCTGAAAAACACTGCCCCTTGTTTTGTGAGACTCTGCACTTCCTCTTCATGCAGGAAACATTAAAAGGAGTTCACGTTGCTTAGAAGTGAGGAGCTCCATACAGGAGTAGGTTTTATTTTTGTACCAGTTTGTTCTTCTTTAGCATATTTGAATTGTTTACTTTTTCCTGTTTTCTTTCTGTTGCCTGGAAGCATTTATTAAGTTGTCAGCAGTATAACATTGGCTGATTTAAGATTCAACTAGAATGAGCTTTAACACAAAAGCTTATAGTTTGTTTTTTTAAAACACCTCAAGAATATTGAATTAAAGAGTTTTTTGCTTTGACAGGTTTTGAGCAACTAGGAATTAATTTTACTAGGACAACAGAACTGAATGCACTTTTACAGTAAGATCAACTTCTTGTCCCTGATCCTGTATGCACTGCTGAGGCAAAATTTCTCACTGAAACCATTATCCCTTTCTCTGAGAACCAGACTGATGACATTGCATGCGTTACATGTCACTAATTCAATACAGATTTTTTTAAAATTGCTCTTTCAACTTTCAAATTTCTTTTCTGATTTTGATCTCAGAAAGCTGAGGTATCTGCTATATATTAGGTCTGTCAGGACTTTGAGTCTGCAAGGTTTTGAACACCTCCCTGAGGCATGCTGTTAACTCCCAATAGAGTTTATGAAAGTTAATGATGAAATATGTTTGACCAGCATTGATATTTCTGCAATACTGACCATAGGGCTCAAATCATCCAGTGTGAAGTTGCACCGTGTCAGATATATCTGCAAAGAGTTCGTGTCTGGCATTTTAGAGTAATATCCCATCAGTACTTTTAAATGTCTGGTTCAATATGCAGGAATCTCTAACAGGAATAACTAAGCCTAAAGTAGGATAATTGAAATTACTTGATTATATGAAACTGTTTCCAGGACAATTATGTTAATAATCGGTCTCAGTTAATACCTATCCCTAAACGTTTATTTTGTTTATGGGACTGTTTGAAACATGTTGGTATCTCTTCTCTAAATATACACCACTGGTTATAGGTGAAAGAATATTTATAGGTTCACAGTGTCATAAAATCCACACTATTTATTTTTAAGTAGTTTAGTTTTAGAGTATTTAGCGCTTAACATCTCAACTGTATTTTAACTCATAAACCTTCACTACTTCTTCTGCAGTGATATTTCCCTAACTAAATGAACTACTAGGATGATCTTCCTAAAAGTTCAAGCTGAACAAGCGAGCTAGCCAACAGTTGTTCTGGTACATGTTAATTGGTTGAGATGAAAAGCAGTGCTGAGAACTTTCTAACATCTCATTTTAAACACAGTTGTATGTGTGTTTTCTGTCTCAGTTGTTCTGAGAGTCCTCTCCTCTTAGTCCTGGGGATGATCATACACATAGCCTGTACCCCATTTTGAATTTACAGGAAAATCTTGGAATAAACAGAAATGCCACATGTAGTAATGGGGAACAAAGAAGCAATAGCAGAGAAAAGACCGATGGCAAATATTGGGAAAGAGCCTGCACCCTTCACAATGGTAGTATTCATATATATAAATCACGTGTTTATGTGTTTTTCTGGATCTGGGCCTAACTGCACAACTGGATTTCTTTCAAGTGGCAAGTAAGTGCAAGAAAAAGCAGAACACAGACTCAGATTCCCCTGGTGAGGGTGTAGTTCAGGCCCCCAAATCAGAAAGTCAAGTACTGTAAAGGAGAGCTGTAAAAGACCTGGAAAAAAGAAAAGTAGAATGTAACTTTGTACAGTGGCGGTTTAGTGTTAGTATTTAAAATTGAAGATGCTTATTTGGTGAGCTTTAAGGTTCATTTTCCACCTTGTATTAATCTTTGGTTGTATTTTAAGAGAATGGGACTGGATGTGGACTAAAGCCCTTCTGAGGTAAAGAACAAGGCTATGTTTTGGTCTCTAAGGAGGCTGAGTCTTGTTTCAGCGCAGAATAAGGTTTTGAAAGCTTTTGTAAGAGTGCATTATGAAACCCTGAATTGGTAATGGATGATGTCTGTGAAAGATATCGAAGGTATGCGGTGTGGTAACAGATTGGTGAATATCCCGGGTGCTGCACAGTGTAGAACTAAAGTGCATGTGGGTCACAGCAGATTCCCTTCAGCTCTGAACAGTGTTAATATGCAGAAGGCAGAATACAGCTTGTTCATCTGCTGGATCAGAGATCCTGCTACCTTGCTTAATCTGTCCTTTTGTCAGGTAGCCAGTTGGCAGCCTAAGCTCTGTGCCATATATTTTCCTATTTTTAATGTTAGTGTGTCACATAGTAAAAATATGAGAGGTGTGGAAATAAAACTGCAGTTTGGTCAGTTTCATTTTGAAGCAGATCATTCATTTGAATGGAAAATTAAGAGCTATTCTAAACCATGTTTTCTTCTACACAGATATACATGGAAATAGAAAAGCGTTTGTTGATGATATATTGATATCATCTAAAGATGTAGTGAAACAGGAAGATAATTAATGTGTAAAATACAATATTTGAGCCCAACAGATCTAACAAATGTGACACTGTGCTTTATCTAATGAGTAACTGAAATCTCACACGAGATTACAGAATGCAGTGCTTTGTGCTGCAGAATCTTCCATTCCCGTTCCAACCACGTAGCCATAATCATAAGTCATTCATGACAAAAATCAATGATCTTAGTTTTCTGACAGCTTTTGTTCACTGTTCCTAGGAACTGTTTTCTATCTTTTCTCAAGAGGGTATTTAGAATTTAAGCTCCCTCTCTCTGCTTGTTTATTATGTACAGTGCCATTCATTTGCTGAGTGACCACGGTGCCAAGTTCCAGCTTGGCATTTGTGGAACATTTTCCTTTCAGTCCCTTGAGAATACATGCTTTGGCCTCTCTGAAGCCAGCAAATTCTCAGCACTCTAATGAAGTGGCGTGGTCTAGGCTGAAGTGGGCAGAAATGCTACCAGCATCTGTCTTAGTGTTTGTGACTACAACACAGCACAAACGATAGAGTTATTGATGATAGCTTTTGAAAGAAAAAATATAAAGGAAGACTTCTTTTTTTCTGATTCTGTATTTGAATAAAATCTCTCTAATTGCATGGGTAAAGCATTGAAGTTTTCTAGTACATATTATATCCTATAGCAGACTCTTAAGAGAAAAGAACAGATGTGCAGCAGTAGGCTAGACTTGTGAAAGATTATGTAGTTCTGCTCCAGTAAAACTAGCCTTTTACAATCCATTATATGGTAAGCCAATATAAAGGCAACAGACCTCATTTACAAACTGGGAATTCCCAGTGTAGTTGCTTTCCAAACAGGGTACCTGATCAAAAGCATTTGCTATCAATTCTGCTAATTGACAGTGCCTTAAAACCTTTTATTCTGTTACCTGGAGGCAAGCTGAGGACAACCACCATCACTGAGAAAATATTGATTTTTCTAGAATATCCTGTGTTTGTTCTGCAAATTGCAAATAGACACAGAATACAATTTATACCATTGTGAGAAGAAAGTGTTGTGATTACATCTGGAATCTGTGTTCTCTTAACTCTTCATTGCTCAATTTGCATAGGTGAAAAAAAAAATCATATAAAACTCTCCTTTAAAACACAGCAATAGGTCAAGTTGTACTTTGTTAAATCCAGCCAGCATCCTGCCACTACAGAATGAGAATATGAATAAGCATACAGAGCTTAACCAGGCAAAGGCTTTAAATCTATTAATTCATCTTGATGTGCCTAGCTTCTGCCCATCCTCCTTTAGGACAGAATCGTTCGTCTGTTAGGTCTCTGAGGGTTAGCTTTTTACTTGTGTGCTGGCAAGTGAATCCCATGTCATCTTGTAAGTTGGTAATGGGGAGAGACAGGGCAAGAAGAGCCAGAAAAATCTCCATTAGGATTAGGCAACCTTGTAGCTGCTCAGTAAAAGCAAAAACTGTCTGGTCAGAGCCTGAATAGGCAGAAAGAGGAGCTGTTGCTGAGCTGACAATGGGTGACGTGGTTCTCTGGAGATGAGGGCATAGGGGCAGGGAGCTGATTTTGCCGGAGGTGTTTTTCAGTAGTAAGTGTGGGACTGTCGTCTTAATTCCATGTCTCCTGGACTGGCCCATGCTGCCTCCAGCTCACTCCCGCCTGCCTGTTCTCATCTGTTCCCGGCTTGTCCAGGTTCACAGCATTACAGCCCTTTTCCCCTTGGATGCTGGCAGGCCTCTGGGAGAGTCTTTATCTGGTATGGTACAAAGGCAAGCTCACATCTGCCAGTACAGCTGAGCTGCTCATTCCTCTCTGCATTTGCACAGTCTTCAGCAGTTGCCTCAGTGAAGAGCCCATGTTTAGTCTCCCTTGAAGAAGAATTATGAGGTAGTGCTAGAGCAAATAAAGAAGAGGGGTACTTTGGTCACAATATCAAGCCAAAAGGAAGGAATTGGGCTCTCATGAAAGGGTCTGACTCCACCATTCCAGCACAGAGCCTTTGGTGATGCCCCCAGTGCCCCTCTCTAGTTGGGAGACAGGCTTGAGTTTCAGATGCAGTGCCATTACCTGAACAGTTCGGGGACTGCATCTTACAACACCATCCGTAGTCTCCTGGACATTGCCAATTTACATGATATGGAATAACTTTTGCCTCCTTATAGTATTACGGGTTAGCCTGAGAAGTGTCTTTAGCTACTGTCTGACAACTGACAGCTACCTACTGGGAGTCATGAGCTTCCATGCTGCAGTGAGCTCCATCTCTGCTGATATTTTAGCTCCTGCATCGATTTTACAAGCAAGATCCCAAATAATTACCTAGGTGTTGAGGTTTTTTTCTGAAAAACCTGAGTTAAATACTTCAGAGGCTTTCAGTCCTTCTCTGGAGTTTTTTTTTCTGAAATTGATGTAGAGTAGGAACATAGTTCTCAGTGGTGCTGTATCATATAACATTTGGCTGATGCTCTGAGGCTATTTCTGGTAACTGCAACAGGAGGTACAGTGGCAGGGTAGGTCTATTATATATTCTAATAAAATAACTAGTAGTCTGATGCAGACTACATGAACAACAGAGATTTGGAGCCTTTCACCTCATTTGTGACGTATATATTAAAGAATTAACTCTGTGCTTAACAGAGATTACGCAGGGATTACAAAATGTAGAAACTGTAATTGCAAAAAGCAGTTTTATTCAGCAGCAGATTACTGTCATTTTACTGCACACTTATGAAAAACTGGAGTTTCTAGTTCAAAGATACAGAAAACCAGACTCTATTAACATGTAGATATCAGCCTATATAGAAATACAGCATTTCAGTTAAAAAAAATGTGAAAAGGCATTTATAAGTGCATTTGAAATGAATATCATTTACATAGTGTCACGAAGCTGTCTGCAGTCGCTTCAGAAATATCTAATTTAGAGAGGGCCCTGCACTTGGCAAGCTATCCAATGAATAAGATAAACCAATCCAGATAATGGATAGTTGATGTACCAGTGTAGGGACTGTGCAAATATGCTAGTCCATCCATGATGGGAGGCTAAAGAAAAAGAAACACATTATTTAAGGCAGAGATGTATCATATGTGACTATTTTGAAGTGAACAAACAAAAGAACATAACATATTCATAGACCCATATATGACTGAGGATTCTTATTTCACTTGTATCTTGGGAATTATGGCTTTACCTGTTTTGCTGATGCTGTTCTGCAAAAGAAGTCTGCTTCAGCCTATTGGTTAGTTCACCCTTCGCCAACCTGGGTGTAGGTAATTCTATATCTCCATAATTAAAATTGAATTATACAAATGGGAATGAGTGATCCTGCCCCAAAACAGGTGACCAAAAAAACATTAGGATGCTCTGATTTATTGTAAAATGTGGGGGATTTTAGGGCAAAGAAAACAAAATCCAAACAGTAAACAACGCACAAAAAAAGGTATCAAAATGGAATGCTACCATGGAAAAGCAAGCAAGAAGATAAATCTTCAGTGGAATATTGATTTTTGTACACAAAGAAGAGATCACATGGGGTAGAGAATATTTAACCAAGAAGACAGCAGAAAAGAAATGTACTTCCATCAATCCCTTAAGGAAGCTGCAGTCACCTAAGCAGAACCATAAAAAGGACTAGAAATATCTTCCCTGATAAAAGGTATCCTGAGAGAAAGGCTGGTCAATATGTTTCGTATTTTTGTGATAATTTACTTTGGGGTTGGTAGTGGAAATGTCATTGTTTTTAGGAATCTCCTTTTTCTCCACTTATGTTTAAAAACAAATGAACATGATTAAATGAGTTAAAATTTAATATACTTTGAAGATAAATCACCTCTGGATGTTTTGAGTGAGGAGAAAAATTTTCCATTTTAATCTTCTTAAATTTCTTTCTATTTTTTACCATCTTTTCCTGAGGCTGTTTACTCTGCACATATTAGAGAGAGAAGGATAATGAAGCTTTTTAAACAGGCAAGATCCATGCTTGTCTCCTTAGAAGGGAGCTTCTTTTTCTGGCTGATATTTATTTTTGAATCCTGCTTTCTGACTAAGGTAGTGTTCACCAGCAGGAAGGAGTTAAAGGATACCCCAATAATTCAGGAGCTATCTGTCCGTCAGGGCTAATCGTGACGTAGAAGCAATAAGAGGCTTCAGAAAGAGGGAAGTGGTGGCGGCATTTATTTTGCTTCTCTGTAATTATTAATTGAGCATGACTAGACCCGAGCCGTTAATAAATATGAGTGGTTTATTGGGTGGTATAATCAAAACCTATGCAAAAGAAGACAGAGATATTTCAGAAAGACCAGCTTGCACATCTCGAACAGGAGCTCCCAAACTCCGTGGCTCCACAACAGGACAGGGTGGCAGTCTGTGGTTGGCCTTTGATGCATAACTAAATAGTCCTGAAAATAATTTCAAAAATGGTAGCTGAGTGAGAAAAGGCTCTTGGAGTATTTCCATGCCTAAGGTGCTAGCCCACATAGGAAACGTCTGGCTAGAGTAGATAGAACAGGAATCTCTTCTCAAAATGGAAAGTGGCTATAGAATGGCAAATTGATTTGATACTGATGCTAAATCATAAGCAAGATTTTACATGTATTCTCCATGCTATACGAGGCTGGCTGTTATTTTTTCTCATTCTCGCCTTGTCGTGGCATGAAATAGCTTCTCATTACATAACTTGAGCATCCTAAGCCTGCCACATTTATTGTTTGCTGCCATACCTTCTGATTTTGAATAAGAAATTGGTAACTTAGCTACAGTTTATGTTACTGTCTTTGACCAATTTACAAACTTACACGTGATAACATGGATTCACGAGTCAGCCTTTAGTGTAAGAGTACAATGACTCAGTTTGGGCCTGGAAGCCAGAGAGCTAAATATAGCACATAGCATTAGAGCCTGGTACAGCTGGGAAAAAAAATCCATTTTGGGACTTACAAAAGGTCAGTTTGGAACAGAGGTGCCTGGAGCGCAGAAACACTTGCCCTGACTACTAACTTCACTCTGTTCTCATTCGAGAAGTAGCACTGTGGAGCTGGTGGGGACAGAGAAAAGCACAGGAAGGTAAGACAGGGAGAGGAAGAGATGGAAGAAATGGACACTGAAAAGGAATTGATCTCAAGTCTCTTAGCTGGTTATTCCAGGCACTGGTGCAGGATGTGGGCTAGAAAATATCCAGTCCTGTAGGAAAGTGGTGTTGTAGAGCTGCAAATATCTGGGGTACCAGCCCTGAGCTATGCACTGGCTTTCCCGAGCTCCAGTCTTAATAGGAGAGCAGAGACCCCCCCCACTGTCCCCATCTTTGTCTCTGTGGTGATACTACCCACCAGCAGCTTTTAGTTTTGGAGTGCCTCTGTAGTACTGGTGTAAGGCAGTCTCCTCCACATGATAAATATCTTCTGTTCATAAGAAGCAAGCGGGACTGGGGGGAGCCTGTTTCACAGTGTTCAGGAGCATAGCTCACTGGGACGAACTGCTTGGTGGTATCATACCCTCCTGAAAAAATGCTCCAACAAAGCTGCTGGAGGAGAGCATCTGAGGAGCATCCTGCAGTGGTGCTGTTCTGTATAAAAAAAAAAAGCCACAGCATATCAAACTGCCCCAGTTGCAAGACAGGGTCCCATGCTGAGACAATAAAATAGCATATGGGTCTAGCCATATGTATTCCATTTTTATGATCATTTTGTGACCCCTTCACTATTTTTCATAGATATTTGTAGATAAATTGTGGATCTCTCAGCTCCACTAACTCAATTGAAACTGTTGAATAAAAATGCTTGTGAAAATATTTTTCAAAATTGGAACCCTCTTTCAAACAGCAGAGTTAAAACATGAAGTAGCTATTGTTTTCCTGCTATTAGCTATGTTTTTCAACCTAGAACAGGCAGCTGGCAAGAGCAAATCTTTCATGTGTGAAAGGGCAAGTGCCCCCCACACCATCTCATCTCATCTCATCTCTCACCATTCAGTGAGACCTGGTCAGGCTAGAGAGTTGGGCAGAGAGGAACCTAAGGAAGTTTAACAAGGGCAAGTGCAGGGTCCTGCATCTGGGGAGGAATACCCCCATGCACCAGTACAGGTTAGGGGTTGACCAGCTGGAAAGCAGCTCTGCGGGAGAGGGACTTGGGAATCCTGCTGGACAACAAGTTGACCATGAGCCAGCAATGTGCCCTTGTGGCCAAGAAGGCCAATGGTCTCCTGAGGTGCATTAAAAAGTGTGGCCAGCAGGTTGAGGGAGGTTGTCCTCCCCCTCTACTCTGCCCTGGTGAGGCCACATCTGGAGTACTGTGTCCAGTTCTGGGGTCCCCAGTTCAAGAAAGGGAACTACTGGAGAGAGTCCAGCGGAGGGCTACGAAGATGATCAGGGAAAATGGAGCATCTCTCCTATGAGGGAAGGCTGAGAGGCCCGGGTCTGTTTAGGCTGGAGAAGAGAAGACTGAGAGGGGATCTCAACAATGTTTATAAATATCTAAAGGGCGGTGTCAAGAGCATGGGGCCAGACTCCTTTCAGTGGTGCCCAGCGACAGGACAACAGGCAATGGGCACAAACTGGAACACAGGAAATTCCATCTGAACATAAGGAAAAACTTGTCTGAGCGTGACAGAGCACTGGAACAGGCTGCCCAGAGAGGTTGTGAAGTCTCCTTCTCCAGAGATATTCAAAACCCACCTGGATGCGTTCCTGTCCAACCTGCTCTAGATGAACCTGCTTTGGCAGGGGGGTTGGACTAGATGATCTCTGACGGTCCCTTCCAACCCTTTCTGTGATTCTTTGACTGCCACTGGCTGCTAGTTGTGTAGCACCAGCAGAACCAGGACAAGGTCTTACAGCATCTGCTTCAACCAAGTCCTGCTGAAGACTTAGGGAGTGATACAGTCCAACTGCTGTGGGACAGGAAAGCCATTTCACCTCATCCTTTTAGGGTGGATGAAGGAAAGGGGGTGGGTATGGCAAGCCACACTTCTATTTTGTCTTGGTACTGGGGTGCCTCTGGGAGAAGAGACATTTACTTTGTTGGCCCCAACTCTGAAACATCAGCAAGACTTTTTGCAAGGCCTGACAACTAGGCTCAGAAAGGAAACAGTGGACTAAAAAGTCCTTTGGCTTACATGTGGAATTGCTGACATGCTTCCAAAGAGAAGATGCTATACACCTGAGCAAGCTAGGCTATTGATAACACCACCAATTAACAATTGGGTCTATATTCTGAATAATGACAACAGCTCCTTTTCAGAGCTTTATTAAAACTTCCTTTCTAGGTAAATAACTGTTTCTTCTGATCAAAGTTTCTGGAATATTATCAGATGTACAATGAAAGACATAGTTCACTTCCACTTGAACTGGAGCTGTGGCATACTCTTACTAGGAAACTATCATCTTGTTGAGCGTGTACAAACTCGGCATACTCTGTGCAAATTCTTTATTGAAACAATGATCAATTTACAAGCTGGATCACATTTCATTTTGCCACTTCAGCATGAACTGGTCTTTTTGTGGTTTACGGCTGTGAACTATAAAATCATAACAGTTATTCAAATCAAAATACAGTAACTGCTTCTCAAAAGAACACATTCATATTTGTCTTACATTTCTTGTAAAACCAAAAAAGGATTTCATAATAAATGAAATATAACTTAAGATACTTTAGTGCAAGCGTTTCCTTTGCATCTAAGAAGCTTTCAGTTGTCCAACTAAGTATGGCATACTTAAGAGGCCAACTCTTAAAATAGCATGCTGCCAAGATATTCCATGAGAACTTTTAAAATTCGACACTGTTAACACTTTGCAGAATTAGTTGATCTGAACCAAATTGAATGTCAGAAAGTCCTGGTTATATGTTACAGTACTTTTGTGAAAAGGTAACTGCAAATTGAGGAACTGACATAGTATGTACATTAGAATAAAACAGGCACGGGTTTTAAAAAAATCAACATCTGCCCACATATGCCATTCTGCAAGTCTTATGATTATACAGTAATTTTTAAGCACAGGATTGGACTGCTGTGCCTTACCTAATACTAATACACCTGCATAAAAATGCTAATCTATGGGTTCTTTTAAATTTTTTAAATTACAATCTTAAAAAATGACTGAAGGGTAGGTTTCATCACAAGCATACTCAGAGAACAAAAAAGGACCAGCAGTAAACAAATGCTGCTTAAAAAGAACATGTTGAATAAGTAGATAGTGAGTACTATGTTCAAGTGGTCTGATTAATATGGTCTTACATTTAGTGAAAAAAGAATAGTAAGTGTGAAATTCAAATCCAACACTGCTTTCCTGTGATGCAGAAATCTAGTCAAGTTTCATGAAGTTTTGGCAAAAATATTTTAAAATGGTGTAAATATATCCTGCAAATCTCTTTTCCTTTCTAAGCCTGGCTTGATGTTCCTTATGCTTTTAGAATGCAAATTGTGTTGGACTGGATTTTCCAGATTCTGAGTGTTTTAAGAACCATTAATGTTTGCTGATATAATAAATAGAACAATGTAAAAGGTGTGCATAGTCCAACAACGGGAACAGATCACTCCAATGTCCCTGAAGTGCTTAAGGTGCATGAAAATACATAACAATGCAAATGTTAATGTTTTCTTAGAGCCATCAATAATTTTGTGTTTGTTAATTCTGTTCTCGCACCATAAAATAGCCATTCCCTAAGAAATACTGCAAGACAGACTTGTTTACTTTATAACAGCACAGCCAGACAGTTTGGAACAGGAAAGGTGGGTTTGGGTCTTGCTTCCCATCTATCTCCCACAAAAGAAGTGCCTGAAAGCATGTAAAAAGCCTTAGGCTTACAGGTGTTATACAATGGATGCATAAAGATACCAAGCAGCATACATGAAAACAAAAAATACATAAACCAGAACCATTACAATCTGTATTTTCTTCAGATACAGTGCTGTTCTGCTTTTATTCCAATAATACCAGAAAGCTAAATGTCCAAAGAAGTTATAGCGGACTGGCTGGACCAGTCCTACCTGTGAACTCTCAGCTCTGAGTGAGTCCAGCTCCAGCAAAGTCAAGGTTCCCTTTGACCTTGCAACAGCAGGAATTCAGCACTACAGCTATTACGTGCATCTAATCCAAACAACTTTTGCTTATACGTGGTTTGCAATGTACGTTTGTTTGTGTGTCCTTCAAATACATGCTCTTGGTAGGCAACCTTTGGAAGAAAACATAATCTGTATCTTCAAGGAAGTTTACACAGAGATACTGAAGAAAACCATGGGAATCATTTGCTCTCAAATGTTTCTCAATAAATAAATAACAAACAGGCTGGAGGACAGCCTGAGAGCAGCAGTCAGGATCAGAACTGCCTGGTACCAATCACCATATGAATACATGAAGGGGGCTGGTCTCTACTGTAAAAAGTTTGTAATTAAAAAACAATTAAAATTAAAATACTGTAGTTTAATAAATAATATTACAACTTAAAAAAAAAAAAAGTGTAATTTAAAAGTTATTCTTATGCTTTCAAGGAGAACATCCTTGCTTATTTGTGCAATCTCAGTTGGGTACCAGGCAGGTAACTTTAGAATGTATGAGCATTGTTTGTAAATGCTGGAGAGGCAGAAAAATCAATGCCTCTTTTCAAGAGGTTAAGGTGAATTAAAAGAATTTAGTGCGAGTTCCTGCTTTTGTTTCTGCCCTCGTCCTTTTTCATACCAGAAGCAAATTAAGTAACTTGAAAAACTGATGTGAACACTCAACAGAAATGTACTTGGGACTCAGACAAGAAGTTAACAGTTTGCATCAGTAGTATTTTCAATCACACTGGTCAGAAGTGAGGTTCTTCATGGTATTCTCTTAATCTACCCTGTGTTCTAGATTTATATTGCTTCGCTGGAACGAAAATATTTCCAGCCACATTCCTAAAAGGACTTTGCCCTGGCATGTTTCCTTTTGGGCATGTGCAAATGCATATTGTATAGATGCCTGCCACTGCGGTAAGCACAAACATTAGGCAACTGAACGCTGTCGTTTCCACAAGTTGGTCACAAAATCTGAAGTCTGTTATTAAAGATGTATTTTTTTTAATAACCATAGAAAGTAAATACAGAGCCTTCTCTGCATCACCTATGTAAGTCATGGGGTATTCCTGTATTACGCTGCCTGCGAAGCTCTGCACTTTAACATGGGCAAGTTGACATAAAACCTCAGTTCATTATCAAGGGTTTTTTTAGATAGCTGCAACATTGACTTTGTTTTGTCTCAATCACCCGTGCAGTTAATATACCTGACTGCCTGCAATGGACACCTTATGCAGATGTAGCTACTTCAATAAAATGCCCAGAAAGCCACCCACACATCATCTCCCCAAACACCTAAGTGACTTCTTTTTCTGCAATATACTTGATTCCAGATTTATTTTTAGTATCTATACTTACACTATAGTCCTTCCTAAAAACTATAAGGTGATAGTTTGTTCATTAGTTCCAAATTAAATATGTGTCAGGTAATTAAGTAATATGCTATTAATCCTACACAAAATCTTCCTTGTAAGTGCCTTCTTTCCAGGCTCACTCCGGAGAAGGTCCTTTTTATTGTCTGTCTACAATAGAAATTACCACTTCCCTTCCACTCCTGGCATTTCCTGGCATAAATGTTGATCCTTTTTAATGCCACGATCGCGGTGATCATTAAAGCTTTACTGGGGTAGAGTCACATATACTCAAGCAGTGAATATCCTACATAGGTAGGAGGTTCTTAAAATACCAAAGCAATTTTGACACAGTAAACAGTTTGTGTGATCGTCATTATAATTTCACAGGACACTTGATTATCTTTTTTTTTTTTTTTTAGTTTGGATAAAACACTCTCAAACTTATGCTTATAGATGAATTTAGGCTTGATCTTCAGAATATGAATCTGCACAAATCAAGAATCCCAATAAAAGGGTATTCTGCCATTTCAGCCTTGTCATCAGCTGATTACTGGCATTTGCAGGATTGTTAAGGAACCTGCATATCTTCTGGTAAGGCAGTGCATACTTACTCCTACCAAATTACTACAAAACAAGACATCTTGCATATTTGCAGCTGTTTTCCATATAAACTTCTGGCAAAGTAAAAAATGGTCAAATATATGCAAAAAACCCCTGCAGAGCTGTTGGACTGCAACTTTCTGTACGATGTTTATGGGCTTTCCCATATGTAAAATATACCTCAAAGTTGTTTCTCGATGTGAAAAAAACAATTGTTGGCATCTTCATTCCATGGAAAAGAGAAAACTGTTTCCCATGTGCCTAAGCAGTGTGGTCTCAAATGAATTGGAAACATTTTAACTTTCTTTAATAGCCCTCTAAATCACAATGCAGCTGAGCAAACAGGCTTTGTAAATGGGATCTATTAGGATTTTATTTGGCTACTGGAGTGCTGCCTCTTGGGCAGTATTTCAAATTCACAAGATAATATTTGCAAAAATGCAATAGCTGGAAATAACAAGAGTGAAGGAGGAAAATGAAAACCAGTTTTATGTTTAGTAAGTTCAAGTGTCCTACATCAAAGACTACCAATGACTTCCAGGAGGCCACTACAGGTGACTCCAACCTAGAAAATGCTGAGGTAAATGTTCCTTGGAAATACTCCTAGTTGAAAAGAGCAATTAATATTAATGTAATAGCAATTATTCTGCCATACATCATGGTAAACTAAAGTCAAACTGAGAAGAAAGTGCCAAATAATCCACATACATGCTTTTGCTATGATAGTCTCCAGGTAAGGCTTAGCGGCAAGTACAATATGTATTTTTAAAAGAGCTCCACCTGATTTTCCTGCTATGCATAGATTCGGGAGTAACTATCATACATGGCTTTCATATATAACGCATGTATTTTTGTCGTTTGCCAATGCTGTGTCATCAGAACTGAGTTCAGCAGAAGGCTCAGGAGGGGGCTCTGCAGGAAGTGCTGGTGTTTGAGGAGTGTCTTGTTCCTTGGTGTCCAACTGCATGCTTTCTTGTGACTGACCGTCCATGCAGTCCTTTTTGGACAATGGGTGAACTGACACTTTTATTGCAATCTGTTGAGGTGGCTCATGCAGTGACGATGCGTCAGAGTCAGCTGTGGGAGAGTCACTGCGCTTCAAAGCATTTGGGATCATATACAGCTCGTCTGTTTCAGCTGTTTCCTGGCCTTCTGCTGTCTGCCGTACAAAATTCTGTCCTTGCTCCTCCAGACCAACAACCTCCATAATTTCTTCCATTATAGTCCTGCAGTTCATAATGAGAGGTGGCAAAGGTACGCTCCGAGCAAGCTCTTCAATATAGCGGGCAAATTCCATGGTCTTAAACTGAGTTACTTTGGCAAGCTCGAGCGTTTTGGCTGAAGTGATAATTGGGATACGCTTCGCAATCTCAAAAGCTTTCTGGAGTTTCTCTGCCCCTTCTGTTCTGAAGAATTCATTGATTGCTTTCTCTGTTTTCTTCAGATGACTGCTCATCATACATAACCGAGTAATGTTCAGTATCATAACAATGGTAAAAGCTACAAGGCAGACAATCATGTAATAGATTCCCATATCTCCGGAGGTAAAAACAACCCTCAGGGTCACAGTATTGTTAACGCTGCCGTACATATTAGATGCGACACACGTGTATTTACCTCTGTCTTCAAAAGACACGCTGGTAATGTTTAGTAGCCCATTGTCAAGAAACCACCATTTTCCTGCTGGAGAGGAGACAGGGTAACTAAGTTAGAAGTATTTTGTTCACATGATCAGCATAGTCTTAAACATCAGCTTTGCCAAACTGGCTTCAGATTTGGGAACAAGGAAATAATGTTCACAACAAGACAAAGAATTTACCATCACAAAGGCCTGTCTGTCCCTGAGATCCTAGCTGAGTTACTATCAAATCCCTGACATCAACTGTGAATAATCGGATCATGCACTAAAAAAGTCTCATAAAAAAATGTTAATATGCGTGACATCTATCACAATCTTATGGTCAGTTAACTTACAAAAATAGGACTACTTACCCCAGAGAGCCTCCCAAATACATGCCGCACTTCCTCAAAGAACAGTAACAATGGGATTGTAAGGCAGAAAAACCTACTAAGCCCTCTTTGTTTTGTTCCCTGACAGTGCATTTTCTTACAATTGGGTTATTTTTGGTGTTTTGTTACAGTATCTCACATAAGTCTGTTAATGTAAACTTTAAAAAACCTAAAATTTCAGACATCATATACTACACTGCCTGCCCTCTGAGGTGTTCAGAATCTAATTTTGAAATATGATTTTTAAAAAAGGGAAATAGGACAGGAGGAGTAAGATGGATGGGAAAGAGAAGAGCCATGATCAATTAAGAGAACATCTTGTTTGCCAGTATAAACTTCTGTGCACCATGATAGAACTTCTTTTACTTTAAAAAGTCATTTCTAGCAGAACAATATAATTGATATCTTTGGTTACTACATGTAATTGTACATGTACATTTCATATCCTTTGAACCTGGCACAGCAGAACAATTTAGCTATTAAACTGAGTTTGAAAGAACATGTTAAAATCCAGCGCTCCTATCACTGCTAAAGTGATTCAAGATTCAGCTAGTTACTATGTTTGCCATTATATATTGGTAACAAATTAGATTTTCAGGTCCCCAAGTGAGCTTCGTTTTTATTCAAATATCACTACCATTTAAGAGCTGAGGATGTATATTTTTTGCTTTATTTGGTGTGATACAACTTATTAAATTGCAACTTTGCTATAAAAAACATTATCAACTCCAATAGGAAAGCCTGGTGTCAGTTCTTTCCTTCATGTAAACCCACCCCTGGAAGTGTTTACATGGTGGAGAGAAGAGCCAGAAAGTGTAGGAGTGTCTCCAAGCCTTCTGAACACTACATACAGAGAGATGTCATACAAAAGATTTTGTTTTAAAACAATGACATCGGCTGATGTATGCCAACAAGATCATCTAATACATACTGCTGCTCAGAGGCAGACTCAACTGTTTTCAATCTCTGTAACACAATCCCGAGCTATTCCTGACAGGTATCTGCTGAAGGCAGTAGTGGAATTTCAATAACCTTTCACAGGAAGGAATTTCAGGTGTTCACCTACCTTTACTGTCAGAAAGTTGTTTATTCTTAAACCTAACCTAACCAGCTGCAATTTAAGTCTATTAAGGCAGCTGAGCAAAGACAGAGAATCTGTGACTAGAAGCACAAAACCTCTGTGCAATGCATGTAAATCACAAGGCAAGGATTGCAGTTGTCATGGTTTGGGCCGGATTGGCCCGATCAGGCAGAACGACAGATGCTTTCTCTCCTGCCCCGCTTTGAAGGCAGTCCTGCCACAGGTTGATGTATACCTTGCTTCTACATTTATTTTATCCTTATCATGGAAGTTCTTTCATTGTTAGAATGATTATTCTATTTTTTTACTTCATTTCTTTCAAGAAAGGATCTGTGGGCAATTCTGAAACTCATTAGTCAAAAAAAGCCTTTAATTCAGAGTAGTTACGGGCTTTTACCATTTTGAAAGTTTTTCTAATTAAACATGGCTTATCCAAATTGGTTTTTTTCACATTATCTCCAGTAGAAGCCTATGTAGAAAGTATTCCCACAAGATCCCTGCCTCAGTTCTTAATTACATCTTTTTAGCCTCTTACTTAGAATTTTTAACTTAGCTGGAACACTATTTTTTGCCCTAGCTTAATTCTTGAAAACAGCTGAATCACTTTGCCTGAAATTAAAAAATATAGAATAAATTAAAAGCTCAGTCTAAAGCAGACCTTCACATAAAAAAAAAATCACCCCGATCTTCTAAAGCTAGGCAAATTCAGAGGAAAATTCTCTTATAGAGGAATTATCAGCATCTGTAACAGATGACACTTCTTTCTCCACCTCTAGAATAGGAAAAAATAGAGTACGGGCTGCTCAGTATTTCTTTGAATTGCAATGTTGGCGAAGTAGGTCTTTATTAATTGTAAAATGACAAGATGCCTTGCTCATGTATCCTGGCTCCAGCTGTTATAAATGACATAATGGCATTGAACTGTGACTCAATGACTGGGCCTGTGCCAGTGGATCCTGGCAGATAGTAAAAGCCTAATGAGAAAACAATGATTAGAAAGGTTATCATTGCTGGGTTTTAACAATTCAGTGCCATACTCAACATAACTATATATATAATAAAGAAAGGTCTTGTGCTAAGAAGTATTTTTTACAGGACGACAGTCAGTTTCTTAAAGGAGGAAGTGCACTGTTGAAAGTCTATGTTATAGTGATGTTGTCTTAATACTACATCTGCAATTTTTACTGATTTGGTCAAAGGTTTTGCTCACCTACCTAAATATTTGTGTTAGTATCTACCTCTCTCAGTTGACTATACAAAGACCTAAAGGGGAAAATTTCTGTTAGTGAGCCTTAGTAATAACACTAGCGCACAAATCACAGTATGTTACCATGACTGCACAAATTATATCTGAAAGTCTGCTTACTAGCTCAAGTAGTTCCTTTCTCTAGCTTTACTCAGAAATGATAAAATACTGTAATATAAAATATAACCAGTTATGCAGTAAGCTTTTACAGATACACTATGCTGTTGCACATCCAGCTGGGTCAATCATTACTCCCGTCCTAGCAGAGTTCTCCCTCAGGTCAACTACTAGTTAGGCAAGCTGTCTTGCATTTAGTATGAATAACTAAGAGTTTATTTCATCATGCTATGAACAAAGAACTCAGTATGGAAGGATTACATGAGCAAAACACCTTTCATTCCTCCCGAAACATTCCCTAGAATATAACTAGGATTATCACCCAAACCTTCCATTTAAGGAAAACAAGCTCATGTGTAATTAAGGTCTCTGGCAAATGCAACTGAAAAGTCTTAACTACAGCCAGGAAGGCTCAAACTTGACTTGTCTTTCTGACTGCTGCCCTATATAGATTTTTCTGTTGGTCATTCAGGGCATCTCCTGTTTCTCACATACCCATGGCACTACGCATAAAGACAGGAGGAGTATCAGGGAGTTAGCTGTGTTGAATTCATGCCAACAAACTATTCCCATATATCAAGAGAATCCTTCTTTGAGGTGGAAAATAGCTTTTTAGTCTTTTCTGGTGCCAGAGAAGAACAAAAGAGGACAGAGTGGGAAACAGCATCAAAACCAAAGTCTTCCAGTGAACAGAAGCCTGTTTACACCTTCTGTTAAGTGCTTCAGCTTCTTGCTATGTGTTGCTATAAATAACATGTTATAAAAACATTATTGTTTTCTTCCAAGGTGTGCACAACGAATTTATGGCTGCCACCAGGCTTTCAGATATTTTCACACAGGAAAACACTACAGGCAGGCCATTAAATTCAGGTTATTGGTCAACCTGCTGAAATCAGAAGTGTCTCTGGACAGGCTGCATCAGTGAGAATACTAAGATCTTACCTTTATTCTCTTCCTCTTGGAGCAGGCGGCCATTGGAATTGTACCACCTGTAATGCGGACTAGGACTACCTTGGACATTGCAGTCGATCAAGGCACTACTCCCCTCCTTGACTATAATATGGTCGATGCGGGAGATCACCACAGGCACAGATCCCGTGTTCATTTCAGTGCGGTTGAAAGTGCTATTAGTCACATCCTCAGCAGTCGTCAAAGCTGCTAATAAGATGACAAGGCGTGTGGTAGGCAGAAAGTACAAAAAGTGGTGGCTGTTCAGTATGTTCATTTTCCTCCAGTGGTATACACAACTGGCTGGGAATGGGGATCGGTTCTATTGAACACAGGCCCTTGAGGTGAGGAGGTCACAGGAGAGTTCTACTTTGATCTGTGCAATTTTATGTTTAAAATATCCTATAAAATAAATAAATAAGTACAATGAGATGGCATGTATAAACAATCCATTAGATGTCCTCTTTTAAAATAGTGACACATCCATTAATGCATTTCACAATCATCAGCTCAGTATCTTGTCTAAATGCTAATGTTATCAGAGTTCTTATTCTTACTGGAAAAAGATGCATACATTTTCCTGACAATAGTGTTGTTCAGACTGGCAGGCGTGGGAGAAGGCTTTTATCACCTAGACACTTAGCGGCAATTTAGCTACAGCAGCAGCTACAGTTTTATGCCAAAAGTTCTACAGATTTTTCTTTTTTTTTTTTTTTAACATTTGCAAAATCAACAGGAAAAACAAAGGTACAGCACGTTAAAGCTGTCACTACCAGTTCAGTGCTGCAGCTCCGTCACGTGCATGGTCTTAGGTGAATTGTGGAATATGGTGTAAAACTGCTCCAGGAAAGGTTTTTGGAGCTGACACTGGAATCCTTAATGTACACAATTTTGTCCAAATACAATAGCACATACAGCAAACCATCTCAGACCATTCACTTTTCTTAAGCTACTGGATTTTTTAAAGTTTTCTGAAACAAAACATAGCATGGAAGAATAGTTTTAAAAGAGGATATTTAGTAGTTGATAAAGTCATTTCAATGTCATTTTTAGAGCAGATTTAGAAAGAAAAATACTCTCTGGTGGCATAATTATGGGTAAGGTTTCTTCAAGATACAAATGAAGTTGGGACTTTTCCATTCCTTATGTGGCATTAAGCATTTTGCCTGTATACTTTTTGCACACTCTCACTACAATATTTTCCCTCAACTAATCATCTACAATGAGCCCTGTCTTAAGCAGTGATTTCAGTTTGTAGACAGAGGAGGGAGGGCGGGTTACCAATATGCTCTCTATTGGCCGCTTTATGCTCCCAGTGAACACAACTGGCATTCAGTACTGACTGAGGGCACAACGTTGGCCTCAAAATGAGCACCTTTGAAAATTTCACTCAGAGTCTAAGGGCTACAAAGGATATTAAAATCACATCAGAGTATCTAACTACATTGGTTTTACTCATGTTTTTGCAGTGTAAATAATTGAGACTTAGTGAAGCTTATTAGTTAGACGAATCTACCTGGAATCCAAATACAGGTAACAGTAAGTATCTAACAAACCTTCCCCAAATGAACATTTTACTTGCAAAACTGTTTACATTTTAATACAGATCTGGTTGACACGACACTATGGTAACTCATTTACCTTTGCATGGAAAATAACTGCTGACAAGGTTAGGTCAGTTCCATATATAAAGGAAACTCTAAAATAAAAACAAACAAATGAACAAACAATCCCCTTCCCTCTTCTCTTCTTTATTCAAAAAAGAAAGAAAACAACATAACTGTCTTTGTCTTTCACTGGTAGTATCTGACTTGGGTTGTTTTCTTCTCTACACCCTGTTCTCCGTAAGGCAATGAACTTGATTTTATACAAACAGATAGAACTGTTATTAAAAGAGCAAAATAGTTTCCTCCATTTTGTAGGATGAATCATTACTAGAAATGACAAACTTTTTTTTTTTTAGATAAGGTGCATGCATGGCATGGATGCCTGTCTCAACTCCAAGCCTGCCCTCATTTTTTCTCTGTTTTTCTAATTATTGAATATGGAAATACTTGCCTTGAATAGCCAGAATAATTTTTAACTTTAAATTAATATGCAAATCTCATTTGTCACATAAAGCTATATAAACAATGACTTCAGAGATCCATTTCCAATTACGCAAAGCGTGTAGAGCCTGCACTTTTGAAGTTCTGTATAGGTATAGCCTGTCTGAATCTGCACTTTGGAAAAAATCCTTCAGTTCTGTCTATTCACTTCAGTAACTATTTACATCTCATTTCTACTACCCCATTAACCTTGACGACAGCCATTCTTTATGGTTACACATATTCACTCTATAAAATGTTTCTGTACAGTGTTATAGATCTGCATTGCGCCATACAGAAAAGCCAAAAGACACGTCACACTTCCTGGCAAGAGAGCAGGAACAAAGACTGGCTGGATTAAGGCAATGGGAAGGGCAAAAGAACAACATAAATTGATTAAGCTTTGTGTTGCTAATTACTGGCTGTGGCTTGTTATTATTGTATTTGAGCCTACCGTATTTTTTTGACGGCAGAAAAATCCGTGGCAATCAAAAAAGATGTTTAGCGTGGAGAACAATTTGCATTCCAGATGGAAATGAAATAGCATCACCCCAACGGGTGAATAGAAAACCTGTAAGGAAGGACTTGCAGTGTACTGGGAAGCTCAAGGCAGCTGGTGGCCCACTGAATCCCTACAGCACAGGATGATGACAGTACCAATGTAAGGCATGCCTATTCTGGGTGTTTACCTGTGTTTAACGCAGAGCACACGAAAGCAAAAACTATAGCTTTGTGTAGTGGTAACAAATGTGACTGGTTCTTAATGTGGTCAAAGGGCCAATTACTTGTCTGAAGATAACAGCGACTCCCTCACTCTGGCACAGAATTGAATCATAAATAGCTGCAGTAAATTTTAGGAAACAGAGCCAAATAATTTATGTCTACTGTGGGAGATTCATACCTACTTGTGTCACTCCTGGGAATGTACTTTCCCATGTATGTTCCTGGAATGAAGAATACTAAGAAAACACTAAGTACCTCTGCAGATACATTTCTGTTTGAAATAAATACAGTTGGTGGCTAGTATGAGGAATAACCAGGCAGTAGGTTTAAAGCAGAACGTCTGGAAATGGTGGCTGCTGCTTTCACGTGCCATCCAGGGAAGTGCCCTTGATGGACACTTGAGTGTGTTCAAGAAGTCAGGGAGAGATGTCTCTGAAGAACGGTGTTTTAAGAGGCAAGTTCAGACAAAAGTTCCCAGGGCAACTAGGAAGTGATAGGGAATCTTTTCTTTGGTGTGCATCCTCTGCACTGTTAGTAGGGAACAAAAAAATGGAAGAAACCAAAGATTATTTTCTCAGCTTCACCTAGCACAAGAAAGTTAAAGGGTGGCCATGCAGGGACCTGCATGTCCAGGACCCTCTGCTAACCCATTGGGCAGGACCAAAAAGGCTAGAGTCAGGTTAGGAAAGCAGGAAGAAGCAGAGAGAGAGAACTGAAAGGGCAGAAAATGTGCACACACCAGACTCTGGTGCAAAGGCAGATTTCTGGAGAGTGTCTGTCCTATCGCTTTGCTGGAGGCACAATAGCAGCCTGAGGATAGCAGGCAAAATAAATCTGGGAGCCAGCTGCTTTGTTAAATGTAAGTGATGTAATGGGTTATGACTGAATCACACAACTAAATGGGGAGAAGGCTAAGGAGACCGAAATAGGACTGTTAGTGATGTCTGCCTACTTCTGGCAAAGCAGCAAGAGATCAAGAATATTGGAGAAGTGGGCACAGTGCTGTCATCCTGGATCTTGGCCATGAGAGGCAGTAATTAGCTGTGGCCCATGATAAACCTGATGAACGCAGCCAAAATTGTAACCTTTTAATCGGACCCAAAGTCAGAGAAAGTTGGATTGACTAGACTAAAACAAAGATTCCTGTAATAACTCCTCAAGTTTGACAGTAACACAGGACATTAATGAAGGAGAACATCTGCAATATTGAGTATTGCTCTGTAGCAACAAACTGAGTATCTGTGAGCGTTGTTGCCACAAAAGGGTCACTATAAACAAAACGTTAAATTTCTGGTCATGGAAAGAATGTAAGCGCTCCTTTCTCCCATCCCCAAAGCACATGAGCTACCTGTAAAAGACTTGTAAAAAGCAAAAGTTTGTAATATACTTAATGCGGTTACGTACACTTTTTTCCTTTTCTGTGTTTTTTTTTTATTTTATTTTTTTATTATTTTAAAACTGTGGTGCATGAAAAGGAGAAAGAAAATCCCCAGCTATTCTGAGCTACCTTTTATACCCGAAGTTGTAGTCAGGGACAGGCTTATCTCCCAAGATGGAATCAGAGGAATCCCCAGACTCTCCTCCAGCACCTAGAACATATATATAGATAACCTACCCTGCTGTATTGTATCTATAGCAACATTTACCACTAAAAGATGGTTGCCAGTGGTCCTTACATTAAATAGTTCTGGTTTTTAATTCCCCGACTCAAATGGTATAAACTGAAAATCTGAAAGTAACAGATTTACTGCTCACAGGCTTAACTTCCAAAGAAAATTGCATGAGACTTGAGCTACATGAGGGAACTATGACGGGCTTTTCCTCTACGTGACACGATAGCCAGCTCTAGCGTGCCCTCTATGCATTTCTAGCCAGAGAAGTTCCCTGGAATATGCTCCAGAACAAGCACAGCTGCAGGGTGGTGGTATTACTCCTAACTATGTAAAACAGGGATGAAAACTGAGGTTAAAACTTCTCTGTCCGAAATCAAGCATCAGTCTAAACAGAAGACACTTACAGCTCGGACTAGCTGGGCACATTAATCACTCAGAGACATGTTCTGAATGACCTTTTATTTCTTCATGTCACAGATGAGTTTGCTTCCCAGTATTACTGCCACTGAAGAAAATGACTGTGGCTGAGGGGCCACATTTGTAAGTACTGCATTTGTGCAGAATAACATGATGACAGAGCACAAAAGAACAGAAAAGGAAGGCAGTGATGCATACCTTTTCCTGGCTTGCTCACTTCTGTAAGACTGGCCTGTTCTTGTTCTTGGAATAATGTGTAATCCTATTAACTGCGAGGTTATTCAATTCAGAAGTGAAGCACAAGAAGCCAGCTTATTGTATAATGCATAAATTATGTCCCTGTATCTTTAACATCCCAATGCTATCTTGCTTGGCTTGTAAGTGATCAAGAAAATGAAATCATTTTCATTCTAGCTCTCATTTGTCTATAAATAAGTATCAAGGATGATGCTACAAAACAAAATTAAAGCTAATTCTTTATTATTTAAAAACTACTTACTACCTTTCCTAGTTTCCACAAGCAATGCCTTTACAGAGTGGGCAAAAGTAAAATTTAACAGATTTTACTGGAACAGGAATGCAAATGAAGGAACTTAAACCACATGGAAGCAAGAAGCTCACTGCTAGTTCACGGACTTAGGAGTGAGAACTACCTACTGAAAAGGTTAAGCTATTAGGGTCCAGACAGGCAGATGAAGAGAAATGTCACTCACTTACAACTAGCAGAAACTTTCTGACTTATTTTTCTAGTCATTTGCTAGCCAATAAAATATTAAGGCTTGGTTCCGAAAGAGCTGCTCTGTTCGTTATCTTTGGAGGGATTTCAGTCCTTCATAACTTCATGGTTTTCTGCTTCCCTGACTATGTTGAATAGATGGCATGCTGGTGATCTTTGTAAGTTTAAGAGCTTCCTTCTGCACATCCAGACTGGTCCCAACTGAGCAGCAGCTCCCAACTATGTGCATGTTTCAGTCTCTTCAGCTGCTTTCAGCTACCTGGGAATCAGGGCTGTGTGATACTGCCCAGGCCACACGTGCTCAGCCACTTGGTGTCACACTTGCTGCCTTCAGCCACCTGATAAGAGGCTATAGAGAAGCCAGACCCAGGCTCCTCTCAGAGGTGCACAGTGAAAGGACAAGAGACAAGGGACACAAGCTGCAACAACAGGAATTATGATTATTTATGAAGAAATTTTTAAGCAGGAGGTCAGTCAAGCCCTGCATCAGGTGGCCCAGAGCGGCTGTGGAATCTCCATCCTTTGAGATGTTCAAAACTTGACTAGACATAGTCTGAACAAACTGGTCTACACCGGCCTTGCTTTGAGCAGGGTGTTGGATCAGATGGCCTCCAAAGGCCCCTCCCTACCTAAAGAAACTCTAATACTCAAAAACACAAATAGAAGAATTGCCATGGAGAAGTCAACATGAAAAAATATGGCTAACCTTAAAAATTTCTATATGGGATGCTGGGAAATTGCCTTCATGATCTCCTTCATAATCCCTTTATTTTTGAGTAGCAGTATTTTAGAATGACGAGACAGGCTGAGAGAGTTGACTACAGCCTGAAAAAAATGTTTGTCCTTCTCCGTTGTACTTACATGATAAGTAAGTACAATGATGAGTCCTCTTTACCATACAGAGAGGTCTTATTTCCAGCCTAGGTAACTAATGAAATATCATGTATTTGGGGTGTCTGCAATAGTGAATGTTGGGTTTTTTCCCACATGTGGATAGTCAGACTCTAAAGTTCATGGGTTATTATCTGCTGATAGATCTGGCTTCTTGATGCCAGAGAATTGTCAGTTGTGGTGAATCTAATCTTGAAATAGAAATAAGACAGACTAAGATAACCTTTTCAGACTACTGACTTCAGAGGGTAGATGAGTAAGAAGAGATGTTATTACAAATGTACACAATATTGAATGGTGTAAAGAAGAGAGCTGAGGCATATGTATTTACTGCTTTTCATAATACTAAACTGAGACAAATTTCAGTGAAACTGAGGTGGAAGATGGGGCAGCGAGAGGAAAGAGAAGTTTTTTGATTAACAATGACTAGACTGCAATTACTTGACACACGATAAAATAAGGGCTGGGAATTCAGGAAGATTCAAGAGAGACTGTATATAATTTACCTGCTCAGGTTGATAGATTATAATGGTTCATGCAGAATGTGGGCACTTTAACTGTCTTCTGTGTATTCGTTGTGCTCTGAGTGTATGGCCCTGGGCAGTGAACAGGAACGGCTGTCAGTATGGCAACTTGGAGCCCTTTACTAGGACTCCTGTCTAAAAGAAATTATAATAAAGAAGCCTATAAATTAATTTTATGTTTTGCAGGCACTGGTAAGCTATTACAGGCAAACATTTGTCAGTTTGTTTTGTAAGGTGACAAATGATAAATAACAAAGAAAGAAAATGGAAAAATCAAGGGCCGTAGCTTATGGATGGCAGAAATGGAGTAAAATTTGTAATGAGTAGCTTCTAAAGTTACTTTGTTCTGAACACATCCAGCGCTGTAGGGGTAGCAAAGTAAAGTTAACAACTGTAAAGATTCAGTTATCTTAGTTTCAGGGTTCCACAGTGTATCAATAAACTGCAGCAAGAAAGCACCAAGCAATACAATGATTCCACATTTTTATATGTGTGATGAAAAATGAATACAATGAATGTACAATGAAAATGAATACAATATCCAGAGTTCTGGTGTAGGGAAAGATGCACATGCCATTCTATTCAGCAATGGTACAATGAAGGGGTTCTTCATGCTGCCTTCACGAGTGTGTAAGTATTTTAGAATATTTTTACTGTAAATTTCTCAATTTTGTTCCTCTCTGTCCTACCTCGTGTCAATATTGCAAAACTAGCAAGCACGGCATCCTAGAGACTTTAAGACCCCCTTCACTTTAAATATTTGAATGGTCTCATTGATTTAACCATGTCTTTGAATAATTTGGTGTGCACGCCCCTCATGCCAACAAACACTCAAGAGCCCCTAATCCATTAACCTAAAAATGAATAGATGAATGCTGTTGGTAGGTAATTATTGAAGAGATTATTTAAAAGTAACTCAAGAATGCCAAACCTCTGAAAAGTCCCCTTTTGATGTCGCAGCTCCTGTAATCCCAGCATCTCTGCTGTGTCAAATCAACTTTTTGCAGAATACACTGAAGTAACAAAAACACTCAGGCAACCTGGATGCTTAACTTTTCATTAAATTAAGTTGTAATTCATATGTGGATTTTGATACGGACTGAGCGATTTAAGTGTTCTTTCTTGGAGGTATTTTAATGACTGCAGTAAAAACAAAGCAAAGTTTTACATTTAGTGGAGAAGCTTGCTGTTTTTAATCAAGACAGCTACTGTGCTGGAAGTGTCCTACTGAGTTGTGGGCTACCCAGACCACAAAGCAGATTCAACACTATCAGTAGTGGAGACTTTTTAAGACCCAGCTTGTATTTGGTTAGGTATGCACTCTTTACAGGGTTTTTAATCTTAACAAACGAATACTTCATTTATGTAGATTATCTAGATTTATTTTTAGCATTTGTATTTATTTGGAGGCTGGACAATTACCACTCAATATAGTTCTGTATACAAAGCTATTATTCCAGAAACATCTGTATGACTTTAAGAGACACTTGCTTAACTCCTTGCGAGCTTTCAGCATAGCTGCTGTTTTGCTGCTGCAGTAAACGCAGATGGATCAATGCTTAAAAGTCCCCTTTGTTGAGGAAGGAGGAACAAAGAAGATGCACAGAGAATCTCTCCCACACTTCCACATACATCTGCGTGCTGCCTGGCCTCACATAGTTCTACGTATCTTTCATTTTCTTTACTCACCTCTTATCTTTTATTTATACCGGCACTCTGTAAGCATTATTCTGCCAACAGTTTAAATAACCAAAGTCAGCAAACACAACAGATCTCGTATGCTCTTGGCATAGCTTACGTGACCCTGCTAAGAACACAGCAATGCAGAATGCAGCCTGATTCACTTCCCTCCTCTTCCTCTTTTGAGCTGTGTTTGCCAAAGCCAACCATCCTTTAAGCACATCTAATTGTTTTCCTCTTCCAAATGAAGAAGAAAAATTCCAGATGTAGGACGCTCAAACAAAACATAAAATTAAAAATTAAGTTTTGTTTAAACAAAGATATGAAGGGCTTTGCAGGGCTAAAGACTTCTACTATTTAAACTCTAAATTTTGCACGTGCTTGGAATAAGTGAATGTTTTCAATGCACTGATATAGTTTTCATTATACTATTTTAACAAAAGGCTCCCATTTTAGTTGGAATATAAAAGAAAAAAATCGGAGAAAACAGATTTGAGTATGACTAATTCTTCTCTATCCCTACAGAACTGCAAGATGGATATGATTTTTAATGACTGGCTTTCACATTTATTGGTTTCCAAGATACAGGGTAAAGAGGTTACACGTGGATGTGGTGATTAGGACAGGATTAACCTTGTCAGAGGGGGAATTTAAAGGAACCTAACCATTCGTGACCGATTGCAGTAGAAATGGATCATTTCAGATTAAAAGTGCCTGCGCCTGTTTCCTCCGCAAGTAACAAAGGGGACAGCAGACAGGATTCAAAGGAGTTTGCCCCACACCACACAGTAACTTAGTAATAATAACAACACAATAACTTGCTTGTACACAACTGTGATCAATTCAGCCCTTTCCAAGCATGTCTATGTAAGGCCATGTATATGCAATAATGTAGCTGGAAGCTCTCAAGAGTTTACTAAAGAACCTCTGTGATTTCAGACTTTTGTGCCAGTTATTTCTCCATCAGATTGAAAAATGTAACATTAAAGTAACATAACTTTCTCAGCATCCAGTGTTGTCGGTAGGACTGTGTACCACACAGTCACGCACGTATGACGGGACCACGCACACAGCAGTGCGGCTGCAGTGCCATATACGTGCCCTGGCCCTGCATGACTTAAAAATATCAGCAGAAACCTTTTCTTGGTATAAAACTTTCAGAGTGGCAGAACTATGTCAATTAAATGTTAAGTTTGGGCTAGGTAAGTTATTAATGTAATTCCTCCGCATGTGGTGGCCCTCTTCCAAAATAAGACATTTACACACATCTGTACAGAGTTCCTTATTTCTGATAAAGAGGTACTAGTCATGGTAATTACTTTTACTCTGAAATAAGACAGTCCACCACCAAATTTCTTAGATAGCTAAATCAAAATCACTAAATCTGTTTGAATTCCTCTATCCTGACACAAATAGGTACAAGTTTTGACTGCCCTTCGCAGCGTTCTGGGCAGATAGAAGATACGATGCTCTAAAATGCTGCTACAAATGACTTTAATCATAGTAACTGGTGAAAAGTAATAGCATCTCCATTGTCTTGGAAATGATGTTCCTAAGATGGGTCTGTATGTGCATAGAAAATGCCACTGTTTTAGTTAACAGAACTAAATAACAAAATTAAGACTACAAAGAGCGGTTTTCAAAGGCACATACGTCTGCACGGATGGGCAGGAATCTCCTCAGAATTGCAGGAATGAAAAAATTCCAGGAAGTATCTAGGAGCTTGGTCTTACACCACAGTCTTCTGGCGAGTTATTAATATGGTCCAGGATATCTCAAAGTAGGATCCTGGGCATTTGTGCCTGCAAAAAACTTCTAGTAAAGGTGCAACTTGCTGACAGAGAAAGAAGACACTGCTAGCAAAGCTCTGTACAGGTTACTTTAGTTCCTGGCATGCTCACTCTCCCTATTATAAGTTGCATCCACATCTCAGTGGTGCCTTACACTGGCAAGAAGATTAAACCATAAATGAAATGCCAGTCCCCAGATTCCAAACTTTCTAGGCAAGACCTGAAATGGAGATTTGTTTTGTTCCACTTAAATCATTCCCCAGCACCCATATCATTGTGTCACAAATGTGACCCTCTCCTAAACTGTATGGCTTTGAATATTTCTGTTGGTTGGTTTTGGGTTTTTTTTTTCCCTGGTTAAAGTGATGAATACACCTTAATCAGGTTCCTGTGCCGACTCCATCCTCCTCCTCCATATTTCAGCAGGACCTGTATAATAATTGCAGGGAGGCAAGGGGGACGGGGCAGGGAGGCAACTGGAGTTGTACAATATAGATCACTTCAGAATTCACTGCCACACTCCCACCATGTGTTAAATGTTTTAAGAGCAACTGATTTTATCTCTAAGCTTTCAGGATGGGAAACATGCCTTGGACAACTACCACATATCACTGTATTAAAGTAGGAAGAAAGCCCTTTTTTTTGGTGTATGTTCTGCTGTTTGTCTAGGCCTCTGAAAACTTCAGATTCTTCAGAAAAAAAGGGTGTGCAATGTGCACTCCAGCTGCGTAAGTTGCACTCAGTATCAACTGATGTTGATACACTGCAGTCTAAACGAAAAGGCTTTCCAACAGAAAAGGATTCCTACTACACCAGCCACAAGTATATCAATGCTGCTGTTGCTAACTGTACGCACTAAGCCAGACAAAAGATTCCTGCCATGCAAACATCATCTCCATTGAAAAGAGATCTGCCGTATTTCATCCTACTGCAGTGAAGAGAGAAACTCTTCCACAATGTAATGGCTCTAAACAATTTAAATGCTACATTTTTCCCCTTTTAACTCCTCTGTGGTTTTCCCTGTAAACTACCTTTACAGTCTTTCAGGAAAATACGTACGAAATGAGGTCGCATTTAGTATTTAGCATTGCTTACACAGTTGGTACTTTTATTTCCAGAGCAGGGTTATCAGGGAAGCTCCATTTGAGATGCTTCAATTTAACAACTGAAGAGGACTGTTAGGAAGCGCAGTCTCTTAGAAGACTCTCCAGATAAATGCACTAGAAAAATGCCTGCTCAGCAGTGCTCTCTGTTCTCTTAAGCTCGCTTGTCCAATGCTGTTCGAATTTTCCCCATTGAGAAATAGTATTTGATAGTTATGGCAAGACAGCTCTGAAGTTTTCGATTGTTGTTCCCTCAGGGCACTTCTGAAATGGAGTTTTATCTCATGAGACCATCCTGTCAAGTAAAAGGGTAATTAAAGCAAAATATCAGGAGGCAGCCTTTACTTTAAATGTAAAGCCGCACAACTTAAGCTCTTTTAAGAAGTCAGCTCCACTGCAGAGGTCTCTGTATTGCATAAATACCACCCCTGCTCCTGCCCAGCGTCGGACAGCAGCGAGCACCCTGACCGCGGGCTCCAGCGGCAGCGCAGGAGCTGAAGGTCTCTGCTGACAGCTTTGGGCTCATTAGCTTTTTTCCCTAAGGAAGCACATTTTCCTGCAAGCCCCGGTGCTGATTTGAATTAATCTCTTGAACATTCATGTCGAACGCAGCGTTACTCCGCTCCCGTTGCGCGGGTAGCTACCGCTCTCCACGGCGGGTTCCCCGTGAACTGCCGGGTGACAGCCGCCGCGGGAGAGGGACGATGTCAGGCTTGCCAGAATCGCCGTGCTCTCCCGGGCACGGCCACCGTCCCCGTGCTCCGGACCTCCAGGCTCCCCGGGGGCCGCCGGCGGCGGGGCAGCGCGCCCGCTCCGGGGCTCACCGCGGCGGCTCCGCGCCGGGCACCGGGGAGCTCCGCAGCCACCCCGCAGGTCGCCGGCAGCCGCGGCAGGTGCCGGCGGTACGGCGCGGCCGGTCGAAGCGGGGGCTAGCAGCGCCTCCCCGGGACCGCCGCCTGCTTGCCCGCCCGCCGGGGGAACCGCGGCCACCGCCGCGCCCGCTCACCTGCCCGCCGGCTGCTCCCGCTCACACGCCGCCGCCGCCGCCCCGCGGCAGCGCCCGCCGCCGCCGTGCCCCTCAGCGCGCCCCGCGCAGCACCATGCCGGGGCCGGGGCGGGCGGAGCGCGGCGCTGCCGCAGTGCCGTGCCGCGCCGCGCCGTGCCGTGCCGCAGCGCTGCCCGCCGCTCCGCCACCGCCGGCTCCGGTAGGGGAAAGTAGGTCAGGGCGGCACTGAGCATGCTCGGGGCCGGGCCGGGGGGCGGCCCCGGGGCCCGGGGGAGGTGGGGGGGAACGGGGACGCGGCGGGGGGGCGGCAGCGCCCGGGGCCGCCGGAGCGAGGCCGGGGCCGGGGCGCTGCCGCCGCTGCGGGGCCGGCGGGGGCCGTGGGGCGGCTGGAGGCGAGGCGGCGGGGTGTGAAGCAAGCGGGCGGCTGCGAGGCCGCTGGAGGGGGAGTCGGGGGTGCCGGAGGGGGTGTCACCTCGCCGCCCCCCCGAGTCCCCTCCGCCCGTGCGGAGCCGGTGGTCCGGCGGGAGCGCTCCCCCGTGGCGGCCGGCGCAGCCCCGGCCGGCGGGATGCGCACGGCTGCCGTCGCATCCCTTCTCAGAGATGTCTGCGGAGCAAGGGCTGCAGGAAAAGGGGGAAAATCCAACATGTTTGGATAATCTTGAAAAACAAAATGCTGTGCTTCAGAGAAAAGCTGCGCGTGGTTTCCCCACAGGGCTATATTCGTACCGGGATTACAGCATCCAGCTCCGGTTTAAGCCCAGTCTGAGGAGGTCCCAGCCTGCGGGAAGCTGACAGACTGTAGGTATCCAAGTGCTCTGTCACAGGAGGGTGAAGTTGTCTTTTAGCTTGAGCAAAACTGCTTGAATGTGGTTCGTGCTACCTGTGCAGGCTGTGCAGCCGCTAAAAATGGATTGGGATATATGTGGGCAGCCGCAGGCAGGAGTCTGGCCAGGACCTGGTGTGTGCCGATGCTGTCCTGCACCATTCTTGTTTACTTCCTCACAGATCTTGTGGCATCAGAAGAGGATGAAGGACCACCTTCAGCTGAGTATCAAGGCCAGTGTGATAAACCATGGAGGTCTATGTTTCCAGGTGTTTGTAGTCCTCCTATAGCCAGGTTTGGCCCCTGCTCTTGATATCATCTTATGATTGCTTCCAGGGCAGTAGTAGCTGAAGCTCTGCTGCTCCTGGGAAGAGTAATGAGATGAGAGAGCATTTGCTGAAACTGCTAGAAAAACATGGGTTAGGACTGCATCTCATTGCAGGGTGAGGGGTACATGAGGTACACTATGGTGCACATCAAAGCAGGTCTCCAGCCTGCATAGGGAAAACTGGAGAGGAAAAGCAGCAGAAGGTTCAGAAATGAAGAGGAAGACCCACTCCAGGGAGCTGGACTAGTTATGCCAAGGGCCTGGACACCTGGACCCACCACCTTGCATGCAATAACAGCATGGGTGGCTGCAGCTGTTGAACACAGATGCAGCCAGTGCTTGGGAGTGGTGCAGGCACTGGCGAGACCAGGGCTGCTGACAGCCAGGGCTTCTTGTGTTCAGGGTCTCCAGAATGGAAAAATTGGAAGACAGTGGGGAAGACGCATCTGATGTTGTCAGGCTTGGCCAGAGCCAGGTGCCAACTGAGGGAATAGGTCAAGGAGTGTGCTTCTTACTCATCCATTCACCCAGCAAAACATTTTCTTGATGGGAGGAGCTGTTTTGGTCATAGGACCTTGTTTGCCACTGACTTGTGACTTGTGCTATGCATTTGTTTTTCCTTCTTCCCGTGTTTAAGTACTGGTCTTGAACACAATCGAGTGGCTTTTATTTATTGGTTAATGATGGAGCAGTTGGATAATTGAGTCGCTCATCCCACAAACTTATTTAAGTCAGGTAGCACTCTGCTGCTCTCTGAATGCATGTCAGATCTCTGTGAGATGAGGTTGAATTTTTGTAGTTGGAAAAGTCACACATTTTTCCTTAGTCCCTCTGAAAGTGGCTACCCTTTCATTCTCCTTGCGTTTCAGTGAACATAAGCCTGTGTCGCTGGAGACAGACGTATGAATTTGGATGCCCACGCACCTGCTGAAGTGGCAGTTTTGCTGGGACTTTGGTCTCCTTCCAGCACTTCCACATCTTGATATGACCCCACTGCTGACAGTAAAGCCACCACATTATTTGCTCTATGCCCTTTCCTGGGAGATCACTATCTCCCATCCTTGGTGTGGCCTGTGCTTGTCCTCCCATTCACTGTAGCTGTTCTGGGGGTAACTCAGAAGGGAGATGTAGCCATGTAGACTACTGTGGGAAGTCTCCTGTTGCTCTTCATAGTCTGCAGCAGGTAGCATGCAAGGACTTATACCATGGCAGCAGTTAAAAGCAGTGCACAGTTTCCCTCTGTTCAATGCTTCCTTGATGTCCCTTTCTTCTCTCCCCATTTCCCACTCTTGCAACCAATGTGTAGTGGCCCTGAGGAAGGCAGTTGATCCGTGAAGGAGAACTGCCTTTTCCAGCACCCGTGGCACACAGTTGCTGTCTGACCATAAATTCCTGATGGTCGGCGGGGAACTGCCCTCCGGCAGGTCAGGCTGCCTTGCCCAGGGCTTGAAATGGCTGATCCTGGCCCTTACTTTCAGCATTAGGTATACCCACCTGGTATATTATTTGTGCCTCAAATGCTGCAAGTTTGGCAAGCTTTCTGAACTGACTCTGCACCCTGGTGGCTAAGCTTGATGTCTTTGGTGCACAGGAGAAAACAGCTAAGGTCTCTGGGAGAGAGGGAGATCTGGCTTCAGATTGATGCTTTATCCAACTTGGAGCAAGCTCTGAAATCCCAGTCTGCCAAGTGAGCGTGCGGACTTCTAGAGGCATTTTTCCATCCCACCTTTCCAATAATGCTTGCACCAGCTGCATACAGAGGACTGGCACACTGAGCGGAGCAAGGATTGTAAAACAGGTCTTCTGGATGTGTACTCTAGCTCTAAATTAGCTATAAAAATCGCCCTAATTTACCTGAGATTAAATTATTATATAGAGATGAAAACATGTAAAGAATAAAATTGAGAATGTAGTTCTTTTCTTTGATAATGCCTGCTGTAGATAAACACAGGCATTTTATACTTAGTATTACGGTGAGCACATTTTGCTCCTGTAAAACCGTAGCATCATTTAATAAGAGGCAGCCTTTTACATTAGAGCAAACAGAACTTTGGTATTGGTGACAGTTGTACCTGAACAGTATCATCAAGGAAGCCTTGTAATTGTGCTGTTAGAAATCTAAGATAAGATTAAATTGTACATTTTATGTAATTACAGTCCCTCCATCCACTAGGCGGAGCGGGATACAGGAATGACTGAGACAAGCTTGTGTGCCATACAATGTAAGGTAACAGCAGAGAAAGGAAAGAAAACAGGGAAGTTTTCAAATAGTATTGAGCAAAATAGCCGTATTAATGTGCCAGTCAACATAGATACATGAGAGGATATTCCATTTAGAAACTGGATTGGCATACTTCACATAAAGTAGAAGAGAAGATTTTGATTACAAGAAATGCCTTTTTTCAGTATGGTGATGTTACTCTCTTCTAAATTTCTAGACCCAAGTACAATTAGATCTTGCATGAATACTAATGAGAAAATACTAACTTTCTTTATTATGATATATATCTTCAGCATGCTATATTAACTCATTTTAATTGTTTTCTGAAATAAGAGCTTCATTTTAGTTTTATTTGTATCTGTTACCTGAGATTGTTACATTAGTCACTGTAATCACATTGTTCCCATCTGAAAGACTGCAACTCCAAGCTAGACCAGCACTACTTTCTTGGTTGAGTAGCATCCCAGGTTTTGGGAAAGATGTGGACACCTGAAAGGCATGGATCTGGCCTGCAACTCGTCTTGGGTGGGAGGGAAATGCAGAAATCGTACAGTCCTGGGAAGTCCCAAATGTGCCGGACTGGTGCAGGAGGAGGTGTTGCGGGAGGGGATAGGTGTTCCTACCTTGAACTGGGGTCTAGTTCAGAATACTTTCTTTCTTTCTTTCTTTCTTTCTTTCTTTCTTTCTTTCTTTATTTATTTATTTATTTATTTATTTATTTATTTATTTAAAGCAGCATACTTTCTTGCAGCAAGTGAAAAAGGACACACTTCTTTTGGTACCTGACCAGGGAGAGAGCTTGCTTTATATTGGTCCTTTCAGAAATATCTTACTCTGAATTGTGCCCTAGAGCGTCATGGCTTATATCATGGCTTATGTTTTGTTCTTGTTTCTCCTCCATACCTTTTGAAATAACTCAAAATAAATTAAAAAAGGTTAGGCATGAAGCTCATGCTCTTATGTTGTTTTTTATTTGTACCTCATAAATCATGTCATGATAACTATTTCTCTTCTGCACTTCTGGATTTATTACTTTCCAGTTTTGTTAGTGGTTCCTTTTTGTCCTCTACAAGTGTATGAATCAGAGTGACCAATTAAATTTTATTCCTCCCTATGCCGTATCTTTTCAGGCATGGGGTTACAAAAGTAACTTGTTTTTATACCTTTACTGTGACCCCTCTCTTTGCTCCCTCCAGAGGAGGAAAAATTCTTGTCTTGTTGAGGACTTTCTCAGCAGTGATCCACTTTCATCACTCACTTCTGAGGGAAATTCCTTCCTGAACTATGTCGTAGACACACTCCGTAAATGAAACAAAAATGCTGATTGTGTGGTTGCTATAATATTATCTTACACAAATGCAAATATGATTCTTCTTGACATTAACAGCATATCTTCTGTGGTTTCACGTCCTCTTTGAGGTTCTCTTGGCTTTGCAGTATATTCTCTTGAGGTAAAGTTCTCTCCCTGTCCTACAGCATGTATGTGGACAGTTTCTGCTTGTGCTTGTAGTTGCGTTGAAAGTGGTGTTGCTCAGGCTCTTCAGCGACATGCGCCCCAGAAAGCCAAACCGCGTGGATATGCTAAGCCAAGGGCAGATATGTCTGCATAAATTATTGGCAGCTGTGGAGAGGGTGAAATCCACACCTCTTGTGATCTGAAGGGAAAATTCCACAATGAAGTCACAGAAAACTGGTTTTGGAGGGTTTGGCACCATTGCTTAATAGTTGCCAAGCTCTTTAGGGCATGAAGAAATAAAAGAAGGACTGGTGAAAGCCCCTCAACTTGCAGAAAAAACTTTCCATGTGTAAGTTGAGGCCAGCTGAGAGCACTTCTTAGAGATAAATGAGTTTTGGTTCCTTTCTTTTTCTGCACGCCCCCACCACTTCCCTGCTCCATGGTTTCCTGTATTTTTCCTCCTAGCTACTGAAAACTGGAGACAGGGTGTTGCTTCAGATAATACTGATGAGATGAAACTCTAGGCTGGAAATGAAGAGTCGCTGAGCCAGGAACAGAAGGATCTTGGTTCTCTGTCAAAGCTTAAGAGGGCTTTTGTCTTCAGACAGAAATATTGGATGATGAATGGATTAGTGGGGACCCAGGGTGAGCCAAAGGCCTAAGGGTCAAAACAATTGGTTTACAGTTACCTTAATAATGTCAGATGCCTTGGACTCTTTAATTCTTTTCCTTTCTATGCCAAATAATCTTATTTATTTCAACTTTCTATTGTATGAAACAATGATAATTTCTGTAATCGCCTTTGCTGACCTTGCCTGACCCATAGCTCTCCAGCTGAATAAACTGAGATAGGACAATAAAAAACAAATCTACACCACTAATTAGCTTTCAGAACATCAGTGTTTACCATTCACTGGATGAACTGGTTATCAGACATTATACCACCATGGAAACAATCTACAACTGCATGTCATGAATGTAAAATAATATGAGGCACAGAATACAGTGCTGAATTGCACACGAATGAGAAGATACTGGGAATGCTACGTGACCTTCAGCAAGATTCAGTGTTTATGTCAGTGAGAAAGATGAGCCAAATTATTCATGAGGCTGAAAGGGGGAGAAAAGACATGTGATCTTGGAGCAGTTAGAATTATGTTGTTCTTGTGGGAAAAAATCGAGATCATCACGTTAATATTACCATTTCTGTTACACTCTCACCAGAGTTAGAATTTTAGGAATGTGTGAAGCTTTGTGTATATTATCCAACTGCAAAAAGATGATAGGATTTTAAAGCATCAATAGATGCAGTTTTTATTCCTTTTTGGGTTTGTATTTTTATAAAGGAAATGCTTTCAGAAACAAGGAGAATCAATAGGTATGAATCATCAATAAGGTGTCCATAGGATGGGGGAAGCTTTTTAAGAATATAGTGTAATCACACATTAATATGTAAAAACAAAAAAAATATGACAACGAACTATTAAGGGTTTTATAAAATAAAAACAAAACCCAAAACTGTTTTCAGTGACATAGTCTGAAGCTATGTTCTTTAGTGACACTCTACACTTACCAGAGGAAGTTGAGTATATTATTGCAGGAAATAATAGGAAATGTGACTTTGAAGATACTGTTTATCACTAGGAATGAGAATTCTGTTTTTCTGCATGGTCTGCAGTTGGGTAGCGCTGCCGAGCGGCACCGGTGCAATAAATGCAGAACTTGTCCCAACACTGGAGGTGTGCCAGGCTGAGCCTTGTTACTTTTCAGAAGCCCTGTGTGTCGTCAGCCCATGCATTTTCTTATGAGATCTTCACAAAAGAAAGCAGGTAACCTCCCTTTATGAATAAATATAGTATTTCCACTAATCCTCTAGTTCCACAGTATAATAGTGGATGTGAGTAAACTCTGTAAGGAAAGCCAAATCTGGCACAGACCAAATGAGAAGCAAAAGTATTGGGTGTCTGATGTCTGAATCTTTTCTGCTAAGTATAACTTTATAAAGTGTGGACAGATATTTTTTTCCTGCAGCCATTTCAGTTTACCTGCAATGTACAGAGCTTTGACGTTGGTCTTCCACTAACATTTTTAGAAAGTGTTGACACAACCAGAATGACCACATTTATATCCACCTCATCGAAGTCCAGCTATCCTTCAGGGAGATGCCCATACAACCTCAGAACACTTACAAGGGAATTCACTTACTAGAGTCACTATAAGTGTTTGAAATACAGCGGGGTGCTTCTTACTGCTTTGGCTGGAAAAGCAGATTCAGAGAATTGCAGTTTTAAGAAGCCCAAGGCTCGTCCATTTGCAGCCAGGTATTATTAAGTCATACTGGACCGAGCAGTTCGGTTCCTGGCATGTAACAAAACATTTCTGAGATCCCCAGGGCACATCAGGCTTTCTTCCTGGCTGTTTCTGAGGGGAGTCCCAACCTGTGAAGGTGTTCTCCACCCGCTGAGGTGATGATTTCTCATATTGACAAAAGCAGTACGGAATTCCCTTTTTGGGGTGCTCTTCTTTTGCTCAGTCCCTACAAAGAGGCGAACACTACACCATCCAGATGAACTGATTTTGGTCCTGAAAGCCACTTTTGCTGATCACTTTCAATAATATTTGCGAGGGCTTTTTGCTTTTCCCATGACTTTATTCTACAACCAACATCTCCAGTGGATTCTCATATTAAATACTGTGTTTTCTGTTTTGTTAGTTTTGTGATATAAACAGTTGTCTAAATGAAGCTTATTTCTAATGAAGCTAATATTTAATACTGTATTGAGGTTAAAGATTTTTCACTACCTTAATGTATAAGCTCTACATTTCCCAGCTTGCATTAGATCAGTTAAACCAGCATGTGTTTATGCCTTTTCATATATAAATTCATTCTGCTAATTAAATATCCTTAATCAGTACTTGAACCTTTATCCAGCAGCCCTTGCAACTTGAGACTTCCAGCTTTGTCACAAGGTAACCCTGCCATCTACTGGGAAGTCTCTAGTAGTGGGGTTTGGTCTGTAGAATTGGGGTGGGGATGTCTGCAGTTTTTACCTACAAGAAAGGCCACCTGTTCTGAAAAGCGCAGGCTGATTTCCTGTTGTTCAGGGGAAACATGCATCTGAAATGCACAGATAGTGAGTTACCCGGGAAGGGATCAAATATGTAGTAAACAAGGGCTTTTCCTTTCCCTCTTGGACTGTCAAACTTTTCTGCACCAAAGGTTTTCAACTCTCTCGTTTTCCTCTCTAGCAACTTTTTGGGTGGTGTCCCAGGACTAGGGAGGATGGCTGGGGAGTCCCCTGGCCTGCCAGTTCTCTTCATGGTCGGAAAAGTTGGGAGCTCAGTGGGCAGTCGGGGATGCACAGCTCCTTTGACAGCTCAGAGATTTTGCACATGTGGGTCTGATTTCCAGTTGAGGGTGCATCTGGACCCTGGGCATTACAAGGTGTTCATCTGGAGAGATGGAAGAAGCAAGCATCCGGATAGACCAGCTGTGCTATAGGCCAGCTGTGCTGGGGGAGCTGTGCATGTTTCTATGCTGCCAGTCTCCACTTGCAGGTGATGCTGGGGAAGAGGCCTTGAGGCTACCTGGTCCAATTTGAGGGTAGTTTGTCCTCTTCTGTGTAAGTTACTTTGCAGCTGGCAGACTGCTGGCATCTGGCAATACTGGGTCTAGTAAAAGGTGAAGACTGTTTTTGGCGTTCTGAGCTCATGTTTTTCTTTCCCTGTGTATCTGTGTAGCTGAGGGGTGCAAAGAAGTTCTTGTAACATGGTCAGACATAAACTGTTATATCTGTGCTTCTGGGAGCATCAGAGCTGATATCTCTACTGCCCACAGACCCACTCCATGTCATGCTCTTCCTACAGCCACTCTTTGTGGGTGGCTTTTTCTTTAGTTATTCCACAAGACTTGATTTTCTGCCAGGAATTAAGCCTAAAAGTTTGTATAAAAGTCAATCTAAAGAGCAAGAGGAATTCTCCCTCCTTGAGGGAAACAAAACCCAATCCCAGAAAAGTAAAGCAAAGTTTGTCCCCTAAAAGTGTTGAAGGAATTTATAAATCATCTGGCATTGGTTTGCAAGGACTGGAAGCTATGTCCCTGTTTAATCAACTGCCATGCAGAGATTCCCAGCCAAAACTGTCTGTAGGGGGTTTGTACCCCTTAGCACAAATACAGGCAACTTCACCAGCTCAGGTATGGCTGTATGTGTTGCAAAATGTTCAGCCCCAGAAGATAAACTCAACAGCAACTTTAGCTGTGCTTAGCAGGACATAGTATTTGATCGGACTCACATCCAAACACCTTGGGTGGTGTCTCTGTGTGGACGTCCCAGCAGAAGGAGCTAAGCTAGATGTGCCAGCATCTGGCAATGCAGCTATGCCTAACTAGGACTGGCTTAGCACCCGTGATACCTTCCCATTAGGAAGCAGAAGTTTCTCCAGAATGATAAAGTGTAAACAGCTTTGCAAATTAAGTATATTAATCATCTGCTTCAGTTTGTTAGTTGTTTTGTTTTTTTTTTTAAGACTAGATTAAAAAACAAGATACAACAGGCAAGTAATTTTAAGGATTATCATGTAATGGCAGAGATGTAATAAAAGTCTCATTAGTGCTCTCTTTCCTCCACATACCCTTTTTCAAAAGAGATTATACTTCTTGGTAGGAGACACTTCTATTATGGGGGAAATGATGTGACTTTCTCTTTGCTAGCACAAAAGACCAAAATTGTTATCTACTCTCCATTAAAATTGTCATTTTACAGCTCACCTCCTCACAGAAAGACCTTGAATAGGGTTGGTATCACTTTCAGATATCAAAAGAAAAAAGTAATTGGTACCAGAATATTGTCTGGATGTTAATAATATTTCAGTTTTGCCTTTGTTGGAAAAATAATTTATTCCCACCATATATTAGAAGGAAGGAGGCTTGGCACAATCATAGGCTTACTTAAATTTAAGCTCAAAACCATTTGAGGTTATTTAGTCTTATGGAGGGTTGTCTCCTACAACACAATAGATGCCAGTTTTAGATGGTAAGGTTTTAAAGCCCCCAACACAGGATATCATTTATCTAGAACTGAAATGGATGAACTGCAGAAGGTACTACATCAGGGATGGGACCGCTGGGATCAGCCTCTGGGTTTTGCCGAAGGATCTTTGCATCAGGCGTAAACAGGGGTAGTTTTGCAGGGAGAGGACACAGGAACTCCTTGAGCTGCTCACGATCAGAAGACAAAAAAGAAGGATATTTTGAGTGATTGCCACTGATTCTGATTTTCTGTTTCAGCACTGAACTAGCACTGCATGGACTTAGGCTGAGAGAAGTGTGGGATGGGGTGGGACAAGGTGATGCTGGCTCAACCCCCCTGCGAACACCCCCCGCTCTTTCATGCAGTCAGCCAACTGATGTGAGTTGGGTTATTTTTTTTTCCTCCAGCTGCAATACATCTCTGCATATTACATTGAAGTATTTCTTGAACAAAAGCAGGACAATTTCAGTCATGGCTAGATCCTAAAGGGAAACAAAAATATTCTGGTTTGACTTCTGTCACATCATGATAGAGTGTGTGGGGCAGTAGTAGGAAAAATCTCTTCCACATCCCCTGCATTTCACCTCCTGAAAGATCAGCTACTGTCTACCTTATGCAGAACATGTTATTTTTTGCCCACATACCTCCTTTTTTTCTTCTGATAGTTTTAAAAAGCTCATTAAAACTGCTTCTTCCTTTTCACAATCCATTTCACAGGGCACTGATTATAAAACTTCCCTTTTGTCTGCAATACAGGTTGATTTTACTGCCTACTCTCATTGTTCCCAAGCCTACATTAATGAGACACTCTAGGTGAAATCCTAACAAATACTGTCAGATTGCCTAAGAGGGAGAAAGTGGTACCATCTGCTAGAATAAATAAAATTGCAAGAAATTCCAAGGCTCATGGATTGCCAAAATATTCATTGTTGCAGAGCTAAATAGGGTAACTCTTGTTTGCAGAAAGCTACCTATGTTCTTTTCAGAATAGATAGATGTACTAAACTTACTTCTTTGAAAAACAGGGAGAACAGAGCAGAGTATCCAGAGCCTCCAACCAGTAACCCTTCCTGCTCTGAAGGTGGGAATGGCTGCTGTGAATGCATTGAGCATGGTCAGGAAAGGGTAACCGTAACTCCACCTGGCAGAACAAACATGGTATACTTAGTGTTTCTTCTGTGTTCTGTAGAATTTTATCCTGTCTTTTATTTTAATGTGTGCCAAGAACCTTTAGCACTCGTACCGAGTAGCAGTGAGTTGTCCCTCTGCGCTGAAGAGGAGGATGGTGTCTGTTCTCGTTTGCCGTGGAAATGCACTGGAGGCCAGCAATGCAGTGGCAGGAGCAGCACACCCTGAGATGCTCTTTCCCCCATTCTTCATGCACTTACAAGCCAGGAGTCATCTTAGATGAACCCAGTTGGTGTCAGCCATGTCCAGCCACCTCACAGGTGTGGTGGGGCAAACATATTCAAGCTATCCACTTCAGGTATTTGGAGATGGTATTGGGAGATGTAGCTGAGCGTTTCAAGCAAATAGGTAATTCAAGATAATTGATTCCTCACAGCAACAGGAGCACACGGCTTTCTCTTCACTGCACATGAACTGATATGTGGGTAATTGCGTTCTCTTTGCATGATATATATAGCCCACGTATTGATGACAAGCAGTTGTTGAAAGTATTTGCAGCTTTGGAAAAATAAAGCGCTTCCATTGTTAGTGTTTATTGTTCAACGGAAGATACAGATTTTTGCTGGAGGACTTTATTTCTGGAGTCCAGAGAACAGCTTAATCACTTTAGAAGGCTAATTTATGAAACTACTGGAAAATATCACAGTCCATAGAGTAACTCAACATGTGTACAGTGTGGCTCATAAAATCAAACAGTATTTAAGCATAAAAAGTGAGAAAATTATTTGATAGTATATCTATAATTTAAAAAAATTTAGATAGGAAATCAAGACGTATTAGAAAAAACAGTACTTTCTTATTTTATTTGGAAAATATAAATTGGTGGTAAAATGAATTAGCTTTAATATCTATTGATTTTGTTTACTCAAATGTCCTTCATTCTCAGAAAGATAAAGCAAACTGGCAGTTCCTCTGAGTGGAGATTTCCTATTATTTGTTTCTTTGGGAATAGTTTATTAAGACATTTTCAAAATTCAACTTTTTCTTTTGAAGCAACATTATGATTAAAAATTACCAAGATGTTAGGGAAAAGGGACTTTGTGCTGTGAAAAAGACTTAACTTTGGTGACATTTCTTTATAGAATGTAAGGCCAAGCGCATCAGACTTGCTTAGGTCCTTTGTGGAGGTACGTAGAGGTGATGCTGGGTGGTTGCAGGGCTGCTCTCGTGGTTCTCCTCTCCCTCACATGCCATGCAAGGAGGATTGCAAATGCTCAGATTTTACGTGAGGAATATAGAATTCATCCTTTTGGGTCTGCTCTTTCGTATTTTAGGATCTCAGAGCGCTAGGGGAAGTATATGAAGCCACCGAGTGTATGCAGCCACTTTCTTTAGTATTACAAACCTTGTGGCCGACGTGGTGGTGACACTGCTGAACAGCCAGTGTTTCTTACTCATTGGGGTTCTTGGCCTGCTTGTTGATGAGCAGAAACACACTTATTAAAAAGGAAACAAAAGCATTGTGCACTTTGGTCACACAGAGAGGCAACAATAGTCTTAAGCAGGTCACACGTCCAGAGGGCTGGATGCTCTGAACTCCTGGGCTCTCAGTAAGGTGGGGTGTATCCTTGAGCAAATTGCTTAAACTCTTTGCCCTGAGCTACAGTTTATACACCAGTAAAATGGGGGTAGTAGATTCATAATTAGGTTGTAGAGATACTTTTCAAAACTGGATGTTCTGTTGTTTACATATGCTGTGTAAAGTATTAATATTTGGACTTATTGTGCAATTCTTGTTGGAACTGAAGGTAAGATTGTTACTTTTTTTCGATGTCTCAGTCAAAATAGAGCCACAATTTCTATACATTAATAAATGCAGGTTTCAAAAAGTGCCAGTTGATGAGAGAATTTTGTTTTCATCTCTTCATACAATTTCTCTTACAGTTTCTGATAGTGTCCTAAAATCCTGCTGTTGAAAATACAGGAAAAAGCAGATAAAACAAGTGTTGTAAAAGAAGAGAAGCTGGAGCTGATCCAAATACCAGCAACTGACTGCGAACATCAAACTGTAATACTGTCCTTGTAAGGAACTGTGGGCAGTAGTGTCATTTCACATGTTAAAAGCCCCAGGCAAACTTTCCATCTTGCTCCCCTCCGTGCCATTCCACTTAATGGCACTTTGAGCCTTCATTCTCTCAAGCCACGACTGACTTGACTAGCTTGTTTAGGATGGCGTATAGGCTGAGGTCTTATGCTCCAGAATTTATACTTTAATGCAGCAACTTGTCAGTGTCTGAAATGACCTTGCTCTGAAATGAACTGAGTAATCAGTCTGAGTGAGTGGGGGAGAAATGGGCAGTGCTTCTACTTGCCTGCGACATTCTCCAACATCTGGAATCAGCAAACACAACAACGGTGTCTCTGAAAGGTGTCTGGTGAGATGCACAAATTGTACATGAGCTAGAGATAGATGGTTCATCTCTGGAGAAAAGTATATGGAAGCAGTGAAGTAGATAAGGAAAACTGCACTGATTTGACATGTTGCATTTGCTCCCTTCCCTTAGGCAGATCGGTGATCTTGGGTGATCTTGATCACCTTCTGAGCAGCGGAGCTTGGCACTGCAGCTACCCAGTGCTGCCTCTGTCCTGCTCGTCTCACCTGCACCATATGCTTTGCATCAAAACAGGTAAGAGAACTTTGCAATAGTAATCTGTATAGCTCAATGTTGCCAGGCATTAGCAATTACGAATTTGCCGGTATTGTAGAAATGAATTTGACTGCTTACAAATAACGAAAATAACCAGACATTAGTGAGGGGTTAAAGATGGATGGCTTTTTGGATGAGCCTGTTAGATAAAGAGAAAGCTAACCATGTGCCATTATCTTGCTTTTTGGTACTTGAGCTGGTGTCGGTCAGTGTAGACAAATCCGTTGTCTGCCTGGGCTGACTGACTGTGTGAATGGCTACAAGTCCATCTTTACCACATCTGGGACTGCTGGGATCTCCAGTGCCTTCGCTCGGCTACTACTGACCACTTTGATTCTCACACCAAAACATTCTCTGGACTTTCTGACCCACAGGGTAAGAGCCAGTAAGTATTTTCAGAGTATTCCTACGACAGAGGAAAGGAGAGTATGTGTTCATGTGTGCTGTGTCAGCTGCCTGAGCAGTCTTCAGAGTTCAAAGCTACCAAGCAGAGCGTCTAGCTTAGTGCTTAGAGGTAGCCAGCCTTGCTAGCATGGCACCACCCCTGAGCTAACAACCCTTCTCTTTCAGTTTATGCACGTCACCATTTTAATGTAGCCTCACTGCTGCCAGTTTCAAGGCCAACCACCTCCGCTAATCTGGGGATATGGTCCACCCCTGTAGTCATCATCTGCTCAATCAGGTTGTAGGGTTCCCAGCGTGAGGCTGCAGATCTCTCTGTGCAGCAAAGAGAGAATGCTCCTAGGAGTGAATAATAATTATGATCCACTCTGGATTCTACTCTCTAAACTCCCAACTATAAAATGAAGGTTTACATAGTAGGCATGTTGTGAAAATACCTAAATTGTGTATTACCCAGCATTCCAACACTATGGTAGTCTTCAACAAGCAGAAGAAATGCTGCTTCTGGTTTTGTTCAGGATGCCACTCCTTAGGTCTTTGTGACTTCAAGTAATTACTGACATGCAGGATCACATACCAGCTTCAAGCATTTAAGAGAGTTTTTAGTAGCTAATCTCACAACTACCTGGCATCTCCTTCCTCTGTCCTGGAATTACACTGATCCAGGCTCAAAGTGAACAGAATTGGCTATAATGTCATGACAAGATCAAATGTGATTATAGGCTATAAATAACTACCTAAAGGGTTATCACAGACCCTCTAGGCTGATGGACAGAAGAGATCACAGTTAACAGGGGCTTGAAAAGAATATAATTTCTTCATTTAAATGAGTAAAATCCAAAGAACAAGTTTAGAGTAGACGAATGCATTTTCAATGGATGTATGAGCCAGTTCCAGTGGGGACATAAAACCAAAGCTGTTAATTGCATTTCAGTTGCCAGGTGATTGGAAAATGGATATAAATATTTGACGGTGGTGCAGAGCAACCACTATTAAGTGCCACTTTATATGACTCAGGCACTCATCAGTGGTTTGAAACAAATCATTTCCATGTAAGGGGAAACAAAAGCGAGGAGGATTTAACAGGATTCAGCAGAATGAAAAATAAGCATCTCAGTCATCAGCTGTAGTTTTTCTCACAACATTCTCATATTTTTTTCAACAAGCTTAGGTGTAAGGGCTATCCCTTCTCTGCCACCTGTGGAGATTACACTTCCTCATGTCAGAAGCTTAATCTGCGCCTTACAGAGCTTCAGATAAGTAACCACAAGTGTTTTGGGCTAGATTCTGACAAATAACCCATACAACTAGTTACAGAAATAACTGAGGGTTTTCCTATTCTGTGGAAGTATCATTCCTGTTCAGTAGTGGAGGAAGAGATTGGTGCTGCTTTGGTTATTTTATGAATGTCTCTTGCCAATACGATAGTGAAGGAGGATGTGTAGCAGACCTAGAAAACTCCGGTAAAGTCCTTTCTGCTAATTGAAAAGTGATTCACAGTGACTGTAGGATTAGGAATGTGTGTCTAGTTTTGTCCTGCAAGGAAGTGTGTCAATGGCTTGGTTACAAGTGTAATTGATGTTAGAACAAAAATTGAAGATGGAAAGAAAGCTAAGACTATTGCAAGGATATTTCTTAGACTTTAGAACAGCTGGGTTTTTTTTCTGCACTCTAGAAGGGTTTGTTTTCTAGTTTCCTTTTGGTTGTGGCTTAATGTTTGTAAATTGCATAATGAGTATTGATACAGAAAAAGTAATCAATAAATGAATTTTTGGGCTTCCAAGAACCAACAAGCTCACACCATTTTAAATTCTCTATAGTCTGTGTAAATACATTTTTCATAATTACATCTAAAGTGCAGGCTGGGTTTCACTGGGGCTGAAAGAAGCCAGTGGAAATGCTGTTATTTGGGCAGCATTTTTGAATACGTGAGTGTGGTCACTCAGAAGACCTTCCAGACTGATGATGTCCTTATTATATTCATAATTCTAGCGTTTTACATTTTTTAGTGTAAAAACTGTAAAACTGCTAAAAGTTCACACCCTAGTCTTGCTAATCTTTTTTGCTCTGTGGCGATACTTCTTGCTAATCACATTACCTCTGCAAAGAATCCAGGTTAAATAATTGTTAGAAGCTTTTTCATCAGTAGGTGAGAAGTACAAAGATTCACCCATCTTGGCTTTTATAGATGCCTGGGGAGACAAGCATTTTTCTTTGTGGACATTTCTGTGTCCATCTCATTTAATGGAATTTTATTATATTACATTCCCAGGGGAAACGATGTGCAAATAATGGATCAGATCCAAATCGTTATAATAACCATGTGATTCCCCCTTCCCACTCCTTGAAATCTGATTTTCTTCTGAAAGAAAACATCACTTGACTCACAGCATATTCAGAACAACAAAAATTCACAAAACTACTTGCAGAATTTTTATTTTTTTTTCCACCTGAGTGGATAGTTTTTACTTACCCCTCTCTCTGTGGCTTCTTCCGTGATCAGGTGTTGTGTTTTGGAGATGTCCTTAATTGTAATCCACAAAGCCATTCCAGTGGAAGGACAGTTCTACTCTGCCAAGCTTGGCAAAAGAAAAGATAGAAAACGAATGTTTTATTGATGCCGCAGCTCTCCAACACTGTCATACTGAAAGCAGCTTCAAGATGGGCAAGATTTCATCTACAATACTGTGGGTAATTTACTACACAATTTTTTTACAGCCATATTTTATGCGATGACTAAGCAATTCTCTCTTTTTCTGGAGCCTGGGCTAGGTTTCCTTTTGTCAAATCAATGACCATTCCAAATCAGTGATCTATGCAGTTCAGCATAACTTAATCAATGCTTTAAATGTTTTAAATGAAAAGGGTTTTTTAAATAATTTAAGAAGCATAATTATCCTCCATTACTACCAGATGTATACTGGCACAAAAGATAAGGAAATGCAGGAATGCTGTCTTCATTTGCACTGGTAATAGTCACGCTGTTTTGACCCTTTTCTGTGCAACATACGTGTCTGCATGCAAGGGTGCACACTTAGACCCTCTGGACACATATTCAGAGCCTGGCAGCTTGGTACATCGCCTCTTTCCATCATTTCATTACATGATCTGTGCCTGCTGCTCAATCATTATATTTGCGGCAAGTCACAGTACTAGTTTGCCTTGTATTTCACTGTGAAAGCTGTAGTTTGCATCCTCTTGAAAAAATACTCCTTCCAGGCAGCCTGTTTGCAGCTAGCTTCTTTCAGTGAGAGGCCTGTGAACTTCATTTGCTGCTCTCTGCTTTTACACAAGTGGTGGGCTGTAGGCTCATTGACAGAGTCAATTTTAGGGAGAATTTTGGGCCCCTAGGTTTCTTTCCTGGCAGGTTTATATAGGGAATACCTTCTGATTATCAGCATATGCACCTGTTTGAATAGTAATTATTCCCTTGAAGGTTTTATTTCATTCTTGTTGATTTTCTACTCATTGTCAAAGAAGCTAAACAGTATTTTGTGGAAGGTCCAGCTCATCAGGTCAATTTTGCATGGCAACTACTTTTTAAATAAAACAGACAGCATCACAAAACAATTTCCTGGGGACATACATGTCTTGTGTCATTACCTCTGAGTACACTTACGCTGTGAACACAAATCTGAACTGCTGGGTTGTTCGATGCAGTTAGAAATCTTTCTAAATAGTTTTAATATTTATAGCAGTTCTTAAAAAGGAAAGTTCAGCAATTTTAGTGAGACATGCCTTGCATAGCTTATTTACCCCACAGACAGCGACTGCCTCTACAGTTTATCAGGTGAAAAAATATTTCCCTGAAGGAAATGAACCCACTGCACTCTGTGCTATGCAGCTTGTATACGAGCTCATAGTCTGCAAACCAGCATTCAGTTGCCTTAGCAGTGCATTTCAGACACTGCCCATACACAGACCAACTCTGGAACTCGCAGCTTGTGCCCCCAGGGCAGTAGGACAGGCACAAAACTTTCCTGTTCTGAGCACAGGCTGCGAGGGTTTGTGAGTTACTGACCATTTCCTTTGCCAAAAGCAGTAATTTGGATTTTTTTTTTTTTAAAAAAGGTCTAGTTAGCTGATGTTTTATGCTTTGTCTGGAAGTCATGACTTACCTAGGAAGAGATGAATGTAGCAGACAGCAGTCACTTCCCATCACCAGAGTGACTCCACAGTTAGGTCCCTCCAGGTGCTTCCCTTTCTGTGAGGCTCGGGCTCCCAGCAGAGCTCAGAATATCTTTTATATCCTTGCCAGGCAAAATATTTCATTGGAACTGCCTCCAGTCGCTGGCCTTTGACAGACAGCAGGACAACCCTTGGCAGAGCTGAGGGTGATTTGCCTTCAAATCCCTGTGATGTTCCTGCAGCCGATGAGTTGCCTGCTCTGCAAGCGCTGCAGTCTGATGGGCTTACATCCCTAGCTCCTGCCTGAGCGTTGCTCTCTGATAGCTTCTGGTAAAACTGCAGTTATCATTTGTAATCTGTGATGACCTGGGTGATTTAGGCTTTCTGCCCTTTGCCTCTGTCTGTACCATTTTTTGTGTGCGAGGAGCTCACGGAAGCTGCATGGCAGGGTGTCCCTTTCAGGATGGGCTCCCAGCTGAAATATCCTTGACTCTCATGTTCAGTAAGCTGTGAAAATTGTCCTGGAGTTCATCCATGTGTAGTCCTTAGTGTCTGCCTGTTCCTTAGTGTCTCTCTGCAATTCTGTGCAGAAGCAACTTTGTGCTCCAGGTGAAGAGGGGCTTCTCTGTTCGGATAATTTCTGGTAGCCTGGTGAGGCATTACAGTGAGTGTGACCTGTAACTTTAAAGCCAGAGATGATTATGCTGATTTAAACTTTTTCTATGCAGTTTGGCTGTATGTGTGTATGTAAGTGTATGTATACAGACTCTCACTTCCAAAGACAGAGGCTGCATCACCTCTTTCCCTCATTTGATTATGTGGCTCACGGCTGCTGCTAACGGATTACATTTGCAGCTATTATCAGCTGCTCTTAGTTTTAATTTAGTCTTGTTAGATGCTTGCTATGTTGTAGGTAGAAAACAAAACAAAACAAAAGGCAATTTGTTATCAGATCATAATACTCTTACCTCATAAAACCTTGCGGATTATTACCTTTAAGTTAGTCAATAATGCGTTCTGATGCTATAATGTAAGTGGAAATGTGGCATCCAGAGTAATATGAGACAGTACACGTGCGCAGCAGACATTGTCTCATCTCTAAAACATCACTGTATCCCCACTGCAAGAAAAATAAGTTAATTTTCATACAGACTCAAAGAAACTCTCAGATTCTTGTCAAGCTTTGAGCATTTTAATGTGTTTGAAGTTCTCTTGGCACTGCTTCTGCCTTAATAAAAGACACAGTTTTCTGCAAGATAGGCAGATCTGAAAGGCTGGTGCTCCTGGCTGTATATTTCCTTCCAAATTAAGGTTACATGTCCTGCTGAGAGTAAACAGATTTTGCATAGAATTAAAGGTTGTTTGTGTAAGTTTATAAAGTCATGTAATAATTAACAGTAATTAACAGGGCCTGTTAAACTAAACTGAGAGGTGGTGCGATCCAGTGTCATCGTGAAATGCGTTCTGAGAGGGGAGGTTGGGTCACTGGGTAACATAGTGGGGTAAGATAGGGTTTGACCTCCAGAGATAAAAGAAAGAAGGCAAAGCATGAGTTCGTAGCAGGTTACCAGGGAAGCTTTCCAGAGTTCAGGCATAAATCACTGAGCTGTGTTTATGTTGGGATCCTAAAGCAGTTTTTAGGCTATGATTAGCTTTGCCGGGGATGAAGGTGAGGAGTCAGACTGAGTAAACCCACAATTTATGCAAACCTAAAAAGTAACCCTAAATTCCACCATAATCCTAGTTGTAGTTCCTAGCTGGCTTAGAAGAGGTATGGGGCAAAACCACGTTTAGGGAAAAGAAGTGGGGTGGAAAGGCTGGAGCTAGAGTTGGGGCTCAAGTTTACAGAGCTCCAGGGTAAAGGAGATTGTCTGCAAGGGGAAACAGAGCTGCTGTCCTGCCAGCCGGCAGATCAGTGACAGGCTAGGAAATTCCACTGCAAAAGGATGGAGGTGAGATTGAGATATATGTTGAGTCGAAGCTGAGATAAATCAAAGGGCTAAGGCAATGCCTTGTTTCAGACTGACTTAAGAAATTATGCCAAATTCAGTTTCTAAGCCACCTTTTACTTTTGGGCTTAAATGCAAGGTTGAGGAAGAGGTTAGTATTAGGGTTGGGGTACAAGCTGGGATTTGCTTCTGCTGGTGCCAGTTAAGTGTCGTTGACAAACTGGTTACACAGAGGTGGCCAGACTGTGTTGGGTGTCAGTGCCAGTTTGTGTCACCATGATGTTCATAATGTGGGGCTGGACGGTGTAACTAGGTTAGGGGAAATGCTGGGCTTGTACTTAGAATTAGAGTGAGTCTGCAAAAGACAGGGTGGAAAAACTCAGATGCAAGCCTGTTTGAGCTGATGTGGACTGTCCCGCATAAATGTGTAAATAAAAGTTAGCAATGATGGGTAGTTTTCAGGAGGCTGAGCTAGAACTGCAGATGAACACTCTTCAAATGTGATTTTCTTTGAATTTGCTTGGATCTTGGCAAATATAGCAGCAGCACAGATGCTACTGATGTGCACTGAGCACACTGACCTCTGAGCAGTTTGCCTGTGTGTCAAGCATTGTATCTTTCTGGGCCCTGGGGAATCCCAGGATGCTGGAAGCAAACCCAAGTAAAAGTATAAAAAAATCAATGCTCTTGATTTCAAAGAAGAACAAAGCCATGAGGCAGTCACTGGGACTTACTACCCTCCCTGTCACGTTCAGCCATAATTTCATTGGAAATCAATTTTAAGTGCTCTCTTAGATGGAGCTGCTTCTGACTATTTTTCCCAAGGCCTTTGATACTATTTTTTTCATGCAAGCTTTAAGAAAAAGAACAGTAAGAGGCCACTCTGTAGTCAGTCATAGGTGAATCAAGAAAGAGCAGTAGTTGATTCCTCAAGGACCTGTCAGGGAGAAGGACTGTCAAAATCAGCCATGCTGCTTTGAAGCACTGCAAAGGGCATACTGCTCAGGAGTCTGGCACCAGGGAGAGAGCGAAGGTATTCTTAGACCTGTGTAATTAAGTACCTCTCCTCCACTGATCTCGACTATGTAACTAGAGGTTTGCTTTATACAGCACATGACGTTCCAGCTTGAAAACATTATTTCAGCAAAGACTACTGAAGACTTGAGGCTCTTTGTTCATTTGAGTAGTACAGAAATCACTAACATGTTCTGGAAGTTGGTAACATGAGAAAACATTTTGAAGTTGTGCTTGCCCAGCAGAGATGATTTTGTAGAAAAAATTAAACCTGACCGGTTTACCATCAATGTCCACGGAAAGAAAAGACAGTGTCTTAGGCTTTAATTATTCATTAAAAAATAGCCTAGATGGCACAAAAATAGTCTGGATGGCTTTTCTGGGATAGAGTAAGGAGGCAACCTCGTTGACTTCGTATCTCTGTGGAGGGTCGGTTGAAGCTTAGAAGCATCTCACTGTGCTGAGCTAACGTCTGTGGGAGCAGAGCACCAGAGAAGCTGAATTTTAAGGCAAGTTCAGTGACGAGTCTATGGAAATTCTCCTTCTCTAGCTAGCTTGACCAACTTGAGATCTTTAAGGAAGGGAGTGGTGCATTCAGCATTCATCTTCCAACCTGCTGGGATCTTTGAGGAAGGGAATGGTGCATTCAGCATCCCTTACAGTGCATGTTACCAACCCCTCACTGTCAAGTGCACTGCTGGGGCTAGAGAAAGCCCCAGTATTGTGTTAACCAGCAGAATCGCCAAGGCAGCCTGATAGGATCAACAACCACCACCTACTTTTCTCTACACAGATCCATGCAGCAGTTCTATCACAGAATCACAGGGGTCGGAAGGGACCTCTGGAGATCATCTAGTCCAACCCCCCTGCCAGAGCAGGGTCACCTAGAGCAGGTTGCACAGGACAGCGTCCTGGTGGCTTTTGAATGTCTCCAGAGTTGGAGACTACCACCTCTCTGGGCAGCCTGTTCCAGTGCTCTGCCACCCTCAAAGTAAAGAAATTCCTCCTCATGTTTAGATGGAGCTTCCTGCGTTCAAGTTTATGCCCATTACTTCTTGTCCTGTCACTGGGCACCACTGAAAAAAGACTGGTCCCATCCTCCTGGCACCCTCCCACTAAGTATTTATAAGCATTGATGAGATCCCCCCTCAGTGTTCTCTTCTCCAGACTAAAAAGACCCAAGTCCCTCAGCCTTTCCTCATAAGAAAGATGTTCCAGCCCCCTCATCATCTTTGTAGGCCTCTGCTGTAGCCTTTCCAGCAGTTCCCTGTCCTTCTTAAACCGAGGAGCCCAGAACTGGACCCAGTACTCCAGATGCAGCCTCACCAGGGCAGAGTAGAGGGGGAGGATAACCCCCCACGACCTGCTGGCCACACACCTCTTGATGCACCCCAGGATGCCATTGGCCTTCTTGGCCACAAGGGCACGTTGCTGGTTGTACTTTCCAAACATAAGCACTGGTGAGTTTAAACAGTTCTTGAGTTTGCATATATACAATTGTATATATTTCACTCTTTGGATAGTATAAGTGGGTTTTGTGGGCTCAAATTTGACCACTGGTGAATGACAGCTTGGATGCCCTCTAACTGCCAAAATATATTTAAAGCAAAGGATTCTTTCCATATGTTTTACTATTTTCATGTTTTAACTGGGGCAGATGAAAGAAAAATTGTTCATGACAGGAATACTAAAAACCACAAGTAAGTACTTACCTATTCCTACTGAAGAATATAATATGGGTCACCCTCTGTCAGAAGGAAATCAAAGTCTTGCAAGCAAAAAGGAAACTGTGTTTAAAAAGGAGCTATATTCTACATTTTCTTCATATCACCGAAACATACTGATAGAGAAGAGGTAATGTGATCTGTGACAGTGCAACAAGAACCAGTGGAATTAAATTATATTGCTCCTGGAGCTGTTTTATTCCTCTCACCATACAGTCACCAGGGAAATTGAGGAAGGGTTACAGGCCAGACGAACTGGAGGGTTTTCTAACACCTGCACGTGCAGAACCAGTATTTTTCTCTCTGAGTTATATTCTGGTTATATTCCCCCATAGGAGGACAGAAAAGAAACTGAAGTCTGGTCAAAGTTACATTACAAATTTGTTATTGACTAAAGGTGCCTTTCATTTACACAGACTTATCACTGCAAGTCTTCTGTGACTCAGCAAACTGAAGGGTTTGGCTGTCAGAATAAAATAGTCTCTCGTGGCACAATGCCAGAGTTCAGCGTGCTTTCACTTCATGTTATCAGAAACTGAAAGTCAATAAAATTTATAGCAGCAAAATTTTCCAGCACGTCCACGACCTTGCTGGAGAAAGTTGTGTGTTCAGCAGTGCCAGCAACCGTCTCTCATTGTTCAGAGGTTGAATCCTTGCTATGGTTTGTATCTAGACTACCTTTTGTACAGGAGGAAAAGGGTGGAGTTTCATGACACTTTAAATTCTAGTCTTATGACGTGGTGCAATTTAAACTAGATTATACATTATAAAACCACAGTGAACTGAATTGGTCTCTCCATCTTGCTTTATCAGGAATTGAAAGCAACAGCTCTCCGTAAGAACTTCGGGAAAGGATACATTTCCTTTCTTCCGGGGGAAGTAAGAAAAAGCTTCAGAGGGCAGAAATCTGGCTTATTTTTCTGGACATCCCATATAATGCTTTCGAGCTGGAATAAGTTTCATTACATTATTATGAGCCCAGTCCTTAGGTTCATGAAGGCACTTGCTAAATTTTCTGAAAATATTCTGGAGAATTAAAACCGGAATGTAAATTCAAGAAATCCTGTTCACAGGTTGCACAGCTTAGAGCATGCAAACCTTTTCACTTCAACAGTCTGATGAAGCAGACCCTGCACGGGCTCGCTTTGCACTTCATGACGTTGGCTATGGCTCACTGATGGGGTTTCTGAAGCTTCCCATCATCTGGATGCTCTGTGCTCTCAGTATTCTGTTCTTTTTCTTTCTCTTCTCAATAGGATGATTCCTCTCTCTTGTTAATTGGATGATGACTCCTTTGTTTTCAATAAATCTAATACATTGCTCACAAATCAATTGGTGAAAAACATCACACCCGTTTCTGCTGTAGAAATACTGCAATGGATGCTAGTGTTCTGCTCTATGTTTTTGGAACCTTTCCTATGAGGCATTTAATGATGTTTTCTCTTTCCCTGATTATCTTCACCCTTATCTCGATCATTTTTTTTCGTCTGCTTCATCTGTCTGTATAAACTAGATAGCAAAGCAGCATAATCCTTGGGCTGGTAACAGTGTTATATGTAGTTAAAGGACCACTTGTTTTGTAAATGTTGAACCTGGGTCCCAAAATGCATTCTGATTAAAAAACGTGCTGTTAGATATTAACAGATGATACTTGCTAGAGCTTGGTATCAAAAAGCAGACAAAGACAAGAACTAAAAAAGTGCAACATGCTTGTAAATTCACTTGAAAAGCCCCTGAAATAAGGTGGTCCCTCAAGTAGATGAGCACATCATTTCAGTGAGTAATAAAGGCAATTAATACTCAACTGCAAAACCACCTTCCTTAAGTTATAGCTGTTGCAGCAATTTACTTATTTACCACCACGAAGCAAAGCTAACTGGACCTGGTTTGATACTGTCAGGTGGAGAAAATAAAATCTTATTTTGCAGATAAGATTGAGTGAAAAAATAGGGCCCCAGAATAAATACAAACACCTTCTCCTGAATGACGTTATCAGATGCATCTGTTGATCCGGGACTGTTCATATTCAGCAGCACTATGCCCCCTTGGTCCAGCTGGTCCAGAGATGCAGGCTGAAGGAAGATTATACAGAATTAATAGGATCTGTGCTACCACTGAATGCATGACCAGAGAACAACAGTACTTCAAAATTAAGATACTGCAGTAGTTTTCTTAAGATGTACCTTAATATGAGATAATTTGCTCTATAAAATGAGCTGTAAAAATAACTTGTGAGCCATAAAAATAAAGGAATTAAAGTATATTGTTCTTTGACAGCATAAATACATGGATTTATTTTTTTCTTATCTGCTGTTCTTTCCAATACCTCTTCAGATCAGATGCTTTCTGAAAACTTGAGTTTTCTTCTTACACAGCCAGGAACAAACTTTGTGAGAACTGAATTCTGTATCTGTGATTGCGATGTGATTGGCCAGATTGAAGACAAAGGAAATTTTGAGCCTGCAGTTAAAACATGCAAGACAAAAAGTAAGACTGTCAAGCAATTCCCAATGTAATTTTCAGTTTTAAATGATAGGTAATGTTCCAAGCAGCAGATGTTTGGAAACCTCCCCATTGGGAAGTTTACATCTAAATCTGTTTATTGTTACTTTGTCTTTTATGTAACTAATGCTGGTTTCAGCAATGGCAGAGGAAAATGTTAGCTAGTAATACAAACACATCACTTACCTACATGCTTCAGGAAGCCTCATTTTCATGTCTGAAGAAGTTGGGATAATGATATCCAAGAAAGTACCACCATTATTACTGTTTAATAGTTTGAGTGGTGCTTTGTCTGTTTGTGATCTTGTCTACATTTTGAGTGGTCGGACAGCAGTTCTGTGGGCTCAGCTCTATCTAAATATTATCACCTGGACACTTGCTAAAATGTGTTACCTTTCTGCTTCTTCGCTGGTGGGGTGAAGGACACTTTAGTTTGAAACCACTCATTGCTTTCCAGCCCTTTTTGTCTTTTAATGTGAACACCCCAAGGCTCTACATATTCATGCTCTTCTAACACAGGTGCTGTGGACCATATGCTTAATGCTGTACAACTTAGCAGAAAAAGCTTTGCTCCGTTAAAATTTTCCTTTACTGGCACAATAGTGATTCCACATGTCCTGTCCTTTTGGCAGCTCTGTAACCCTGCTCCTGTTTAACCTCATGCAAGAAAGCGGAAAGGAAAGGCATTTCTTTGTTATTTGCACATTGGTACTTATCTACGTGAAAGTGCCAAGATATGCTCTGAGACCTGCATTCATAGAACTATGCTGTTAATAAGAGCATTGAGATCAGTTAAAAGGCCCAATTTTATTTTTAATAAATCTCAATGAAGTAGAAAAGTGAACTCTTTAGGCCAGTAGTAAAAAGGTGCCTTTAATTGCAAAGATGACTGGTTGAGAATACGGGCTTAACAGTGTGACTGGAGCCAAGTTATACCTGTGAGAAGAATAATACAGAGTGCTGGGAACTACAGCTGTCTGCACATTGTAGAGTTATTTCCTGGTCACTGTTCTGGAGCAGCGCTTATCCAAGAGGGAAAATAGCAGACATATCATGCCCTCAGCTTCCACTAACAGAAATATTGGTGCCTAAGACATGAAGGGAAAAATGAAGTTATAAATGAGCTAGTTGTGTTAGCACCAAACCCACCATTTTTGTCTGTTTTCATTAACCAAGAAACCAAAAAATACAATAATTTCTAAAAACGTCCATTAGGCTGTCACTAATACGAATCTCTACCAGGAGATCCAGTGTGACGTGGAACAACAAAAATGTAATATCATGAAAAGAACTAGGAAGATGAGATTCTTCTCACAGAGCTTTTGATAGCTAAAATATAGTCCTCTATAATGGAGCGAGTCACTGTAAGCTCCCCTTAGGGTCTACAGAAGGAAAAAGGAACCTTAGAACTATGATTCATCTGACCAATTTTAAACCTCAACTATAGAGAAGATGAATTGCATTGACTGATGTGAGTAACTCAGATGCAGATACGTATATTGTGGTCTTCATAAATCGACATTTGTGTGCATGGGTTCCCAGAGCAGCAGCTAGTAAATACGCCAGTTTAAAAAGCTTTGTAAATATTAATAACTTAATTTTCCCCCATAATTACTGTTAATGTATTGAAGATATTTTTCCCCGTTTCCTGCCCTATGCTTCAAATAGAATTGAAATGAAAACACTATAGGATCAGTTCTCGCAACAGCTCTAGTCAGGGAGATGCTTTTGGGACGCGCTTATGAGGGGACCTACAAATGACAGGCACTGTGGTTCAGCGACACCGCTGATGCTCTGCCACAGTGAGACTTTCAGAGCAAATGCCGCTTTAAAATCAGCCTGCTTAAGAATGTGAGAACCACTATGGTGAGTTAAAAGGCACGTATACAACCCCGTGGTATCCAGCTGCCTCATTTAACACAGGATTACCTCAAAGGCATCTCACTTACTGCATTCAGAACTGTGCATTATAGAGGCTGAGTTTGGAGACTGTCTTCATGGGCCCCGGTGTCCTGGGCGGAGAGAGACGGGGTAATTGCCTTCAGTGCGGCTAGAGTGACTCAGAGCAATGAAGCCCCCTGATCTGGATACGCCTCTCTTTCTCCGTTGCCTTCAGAGTGACAGGAGAGATGACCTTCCTAGCATGGAAGCTGCTTATTAAAGACAGGGTGTGTGTGCTTATCTTTCCGCTCTCTTCTTCCCCTCTCCTTTACAGTAGTAAATTCAGAAAAGAATTTTTGCCTCTTTGAATCACAAAAGATTATATGGATCATCCTCTTCTATAAGAAAATAATATTTTGCAGCTGTGAAAACAAAGAATCTCAAATAAATTTGCAATCTTTTTCAGATTCTACTAAGTATTTAGATGGTGTAAGTACCTGGGAATGTCAATAGCATCATTGGATATCAAAGTTCTTTACAAAGCATGGTAGCTGTCGTTATCCCCATGGGGATACAGAGAATGAAGGGGCTCATTCGAAGTTACTCAGAAAGGAGCAGGAAATCCAGGACAAACCCTTTTACAATGCTCTGCCCTCTTGGCAACACCATTAGGATTTTTTTTCCCTTCAGTACATAACCAACATGTTGATCCAATGCAGCTATTCCTTCCATCCGTCTTCAACAGAAGTTAGAAAGGGAAAATGAGATATTGTATATAGATTCATGATAATGCAGCCACTGGCTTAAGCTGAGCTCACAGAAGCCAAGCCAAGACTGGAAGAAAAGGTGAACTGAAGAAAACCTTGAACTGACCGAGCAGTAAACTGCCTTGGTGCTTGTGCATGAATTGAGGGTTACTTCTAAACCTTGTCCCTAGATTTTAACTCTGTCAGTAACTTCCTACACAGTAATGTGTCTTGCCTGAATTGTCCTTGCTAAAAACAGAAACAAGCTAACATAAACACCTGTATTGCCATACTAGTTTAGACCAATGGTTTTTAGTCCAGTATAATGTCTCTGACAACAGCCAAAGCACGAGCATAAGAAATGGGGAAATATTTAGTGATCCTTTGAGCTCCTCCCTCATTCAGGCAGTCGTTGGATTAGGAACTGATCTGGACCATGCAGATCACTGTGTTTAATAGTCTTTTATGGACCTGTTCCCAATCGTTCTGTTTAATCCCTTTTTCAGACCCATTTGTATATTTGGCCTGCACAAAGTCCTGTGTAATGTTATGGCACATGTAACACTTTTTCCTGGTTTTTTTCTACATCCACTGATTAACTCCCCCCTACTTCTTTTGCTATGAGAACAATGCACACCCACTCCCTATGAGTTTTGCCTGTGCTGTTGCTGGTTTTATAAAGCTGTCTTGCATACCTTCAATCTCTTCCCAAACTGCAGTGCCTGCCCTAGTTTATACACCCTATAGGGAAGCTGTATCATATCCCTGCATGCTTTCTAATGCTGTGATGCTGGCCGCTCGTATAAAACAGTTCTGATTTTCTGAACGAAGAGTGCCACATAAGAGCAAGAGAACAGGTTTTGTTGCAGGTTTCAGTTTTTGGCAGGGGTAGAACATTTGTGTAGCTCATTCATCACAGTATATTGTATCTTCTGTGCTCCGTGCATCTGTTGCTGGTAGCAAGCTGTGGCAGCTATTAAATTTCAAGTTTGGTGGTAAAGATGTTAGCAAAGCTTTTAGAAGAATTCTATTATAGCCTGGGGAAAAACCAGAGTAAGCAGTATTGCCAGTGAGATTCTTTGAAGTGTCAGTAGTTACATAGTCATATATGATTGTTTTGGCCTGATGTTTCTCATCCTTAATATATAAATAAATTTTAGAAAAAGAAAATATTTTTGTCCCTTGAGAAAGAAGGCCATTTCACAATCAGAAAGTGTGGCTAGCACTGTGAAGGAGCATTAGAAACATCTCTAACAGAGTAAGCCTCTTTCAACAATTTGTACGTGGCTTTGGGGAAGACTTCTTGTCTGTTACCACTGGACTTCTCTCATACACTTTGTCCTACTCTCCTTTCCTCCTCTGCTGTTGGACTTTTCCCCACTGTTATCCTTCTCGCTTCATTTCTCCTGAGCATCACCGATACTTTATTTTGAACAGTGAGAGAAAGGTCAGCGCATGCTACTAAGCTGTTTGGAAAGATCTTTTCCACTGTCGTCAGACCTCAGATGCAACGTGCGGGTGTACATGTGGTCATGCCATTGCAACATGTCGTTCAGAAAGCTCGCAAGAATGTGGCTAAGATTTCCTCTTGCCTTTAGAATTAACAAAAGTTATGAAACTTTTCTATGGGATTTTATTAAAGAGCACATCAAAACCACATAATTGTCTTGTTTTAAAAATGAACTTGGTCATTCAGGAGTCTAATTTACAAAAACAATCAGTAGGACTTCACTTTCCTAAATACTTTACTGACTCTGAAAATCAGTTCTACTGGGGATTATAGGAACTTTTTACCCCATCCTACCTTCATGGCTTTGGTACCACAGCTAAGGAATTCCAAATAATTTTTCTGAATGCCCCTTTTACAAAATAGCCCAAGGCCTAAACTGCCAGGACGCAAAACAGGCATATCCCTAGAAAATGGGAAATGTTTTGTTATGCCAATTAGGAAGCAGAAACAAATAGCACTCTTACTCATTTGGTATAACTGCTGTTACTTGAAGATAAAGGCAGTACTGTATTTCCGATAGTTACCCTGCTGAGGTACCTCTCCCCACAGTCAGTGCTGGTCTCCTATAGTGATGCTGGCTGCTTTAAATGAAGAAGTGTTTGGGTTAGACTTGCCACAAGCCAGAGATTAATTATGGATGGGATTATGTACGCTGTGACCAACAACATATGCAGAGATTAAGGTAATAGCATACTCGGTCATCAAATTAATAAAAGATAAACAAAATGGTCGCAATTGTAAGAAAATAATTGGCCTTGATTATTGAAAAAATATGTTAGCTGGGGGGCCTGTGGAGGGAACAATTAGAGAGAGCCATGGAAAGAGCTGAACAAAGAAGCCCAGATGAAAAACTGCACTGAGATGCAAAAGTGTGGGTTAAATACTTGGGGGTGGAAAAGGTATGAAAAAATTGGGTACTGAATAACGTATCTGTAAGAATCAAGGCTGTTCTCTTTTGGTTAAGGTTTGTGATGAAGTATTTCCTTTCTTAGGTATTTCTTAAGGGCTTCTGGCTATTTCCTTTCACGTTCGCAGGATGCCTAAAATGTTCACAGTTTAACTGGCTATGCCCTTACTAAGACAGTAACTCTTCTCAGTCTTCCTCAGAGATGAAGGAACTACCTTATCTGCTTATTAAGTAACATCTTCCAAGTTCTTGGAATGGTATTGAAAATAGTATTTTGCATAGTCCACCAAGAAAACTGAACTGGTGTTTTCATCCATCCTCTTTATTGTTTTGGGGGAAGCAGCAGACAGCGAGAGTTTATTAAATTATACATTGTCCAATTGAAAGAGGATTCCATATAAGGCAATAAAATAACTTGATCTTTTCAGAAAAACTTCTTTATCCCTGGAAAACAGAAACAGAAGTCATCAATACAGATGTAACTCCAAAAACTTCTCCTGGAATACCTAGGCTAGCACTAGTGCAACTTCATAAATGTAACTAGCAGCTGTATAGGGATTAGTTAGTCCAGTTAAGTTTTGTTTAATATTGGCTTGTACTAGATGCAATTTAAATTTTCATTTAAAGACATTAAAAAAAAGTAAAATGTAACAAAAAAATGTAAAGAACTTCGGTGTTTCAAATTGTTCCTGCATTCTGGTGGCTACAAAATGGAGGTGAACAAGCCATGTTCCTGATTGCTAAAAATCAAACTTTGCTATCAGTTTCATGGCAAGAGGTGTTCTACCTTCTGCTAAATTTTTATGGCTAAATAACAATAGAAAAGCCAATGTTATATCAGTTAAACCAGGTATTCTCTTAGGAGCCAAACAGGATAGTTTTTTCCTGAAGTGTTTTTATATGCAGCTAAACTGGTGATAATTCATGCTTATGACACAAATAAGCAGGTCTGTGGATTCAAATGATGTCATGAGCTGAAAAAAAGAACAGAAAAGACTTCTCATTTCTGCAAAAGCAATAGTTTGGTTTTATATTCTCAGATTCTGGGTTTCACAGATGGTTATTTTCCTTCCTGAAAGACACACTGCAGCGGCTGCTCCTCCAGGGTTCTGCTGATCTGGCATGCATTTACATGCTGAAATGTGCGGTGTACAAAAGCTGCAACCTTGTCCTTTCTTTAGTGCTGTTGCCCACCACTAATTCAGGATGTGCCCCCATCACCTTCTAGTGCTTATGTCAGCACTGCGGAGCCACACCGGTGCTCCAGCATGTCCTTAGTGGCTACAGGCTGGTGGCGATGTGCATGGAAAAGATCGAGTTTCCTATCTGCTTATGCACCTGGGTACCAGGAGGGTTTTAGGGCTGGCATCTCAAGATGGATCTGGTTGGAAATTCCAGCATACAATAAGCAGGAGCCAAAATCCTGGGCCAGGCCAATGGTATTCTATTTCTGCTAATGCCTGATTTTTTTGGAGGAAAGTGCAGGAAAATATTTTTAATCTTTCGAACATTTTAGGTTCAAAGTTCATATTAGCCAAATGTACAGAATGTTCAAAGTTCTGTGTAAATCAAGGAACAGAAATACCTTCATGGTAATTTTTTCCAGGTCACATCATGGCATATTCAGTTGCTATATCAATCCAGATCTGATTTAATACAAGTTGAAAATAAAAAGAAAATACAATTTTGAAGGTATTCTCCAAATTCTCTACAGCTAGCAGGGAATCCTCTAGCAGCAGTCAGATTTTTTAACACATTTCTGGGATATTCATTCTCAAAAAGAATCAGCAAGACCCTTATCCTTCTCCCATGGTGATACCTGAGCTTTGCAGGGTTACACAGCCATTATGAGAGATGGGAGGTATCGGTATTCCTGCTAGCAATGTTAGAAGAATGAAAATGCATGTCTCTCTGAATTCGCAGAGTGCTTTTCATTCAGAATGATTACAGTTCAAACACTGCAATCGTTCTCTTCCCATCTAAGACACAGCCTACAGTGGGCTTCTCAAAACCTGTTATTAAATAATAAAGAAAACAAGACAGATTAGGGCATGTGCCAGCACAGCTCAATAGAGTTCTTTTAAATATTTGCCCCAGTGCATCACAATCCAGATTGCAAAGCCAGAACTGAAAGTACTGCAGATCTGTAGGCTGCAAGTTTTTAAAATACAAGGATCTACACAGAGCAAACGATTTTTAAAGGATGAAGTTTAAAATGAAACTTGCATTCAGAATTTAGGAGACAACCCTCCAAAACTAAACAAAGTGTTTTCCACAAAACTTCTTGGACACCACCACTGATGCTCAGGGACTGACATTCAATTAGATGAAATAATTTTAGGCATGTTCACCGTTTAACATACAAACTGTCATATTGTATACACACAGACATTCTCTCTTCTAATGAATTCCCCGCAAAAATATTTTTTTCTCAATTATTCATTAATCACGGCTGTGCTGAAGGGCTCTCATTTGAAAGTAAAGGGGGACGTTTTCCTTCAGATCAATGACCTGTGTGAACCTAAAATTTGTAAATGTATTTTATGCAGAAGTTCAGGAATTATGAAAAAGTTGTTATAGTTAATATTTCTAGTCTCCCAGGGAAGAACTGCTCCTCCGTGCTACATCTGTAAAACTTGCAAAGTGGAAGTGGGATGTGTCGCACGAGTCTAAATGTGTGGAACAGCACGTGCACACATGACATGCGTAGGATGGGTTGAGATTTATGTCCGTTGTACTGCAGAATTGTTTGGGTCATGTACAGTGGCTATTTATCCAGAATTTCTAGGTGGTTTTTGTCTGCCAAAAGCCTGAAAATCCAGTGGAACCAAAGTGTAGGTACAAGAGAAAGGGCAGGTAATTGCCCACTGAGTAATGTCTGGAGACCAGCCTGCCCGGAGCTGCCCACAGGTCAGGCAGCTCTCTGCAGCGCTGCTGTAGGCTCTTCCACAACTGCCCATACCTAGGTAGCATCAGAGGATGTGCTTACCAGACCCAGCCCTTTCCTTCCTCTGTAGCCTCTCTTCCAACAGCAGATTGTGTCACTTGCATCAGATAGCTTAAACCCAGCTGTGAATGAAAGAGGTTATTTGCTCCAGGATGGATGAAACAGAAAGGGAAAACCAAAACTTTCATTTGCCACACCATTTCTTTCTACGTGAACCTGTTGCCCACCCTTTTCCTTTTGTCTCTAAGTGGCTTCCTCCAGGAACATTTAGTCACAGCAAATGCTCTCTCCCAGGAGACCAGAAACTGTGCTTTAAGAGGTTCAGGGAAACAGTATGCGCATGTCAGATTTCACTGCCATTGTTCAATTTGCATTGTTTGGGATATTAATTTAATTTTAGATGCTTCACCACTGTCAGGGGAAAAAAACAAACTCTCTAAATTAAATTAGCTGATAGCAAAAGCATCTAATGTGCAGCAAATGGAATTGCATTTTGCTTACATTCAACTAAATTAACATTTAGATCTCTGAAAATTAAGAGGTGCATTATTCAACACCACCAATATAAAGCTTGCTTAATAATGATATTTTGATTACATTTTTCTAATTCAGGTCTGACTGAATGACAATATGACAATGGTATTTGACAATGACAATAGCATTTGCTCAAGAACTAAAATCGGTCTTAAATGATGTTTACATTTATTCTTCTGTAAAACTACACTATTTTAATTAAACAGACACATCAATTCATTCTGTTGTATAACATTATTTTCTACATTTAACCCAAGATAAAAATTGCCTTACTGATAGCAAAGCCACAGCTTTCAAAATTTCTACATGTGGTTAAGAAACTGAGTTGAAACGTGAACCTTGCTGTTAAGCAGCACTGCACAGAGGACACTGCTAGTTTGAACCTCCCGTTAGCACCATCAAACTGTGTAATAAGGGACAAATTTGTCTTCAAAGACAGTGTTGGTGCCTTGAGAGCAGCTTTGGGACTGCGGGCTCTCCCCGCACTATGTCACCCCGTGGGTCCTGGCTGCCCAAGCCCAGCCCAACTCCATGGTGGGGCTGACCTCATCCACCGCATCAGCTTGCCCGCCTACCGGCCAGTGGCAGCTCCACTCCTGCTGCTTGACAGGGAGGATCGGAGGGAAACCTGGAGATGTGGGCTGGGTTGCAGATGAGGTGTGGTGGGACAACAGAGCCAGCCCCACGTTTGCAGAGGGAGGGCAGGAATGACAGACAAGTTGAGACCATACCAAGTACTTTGAAGGGGCCTGAGAGGAACGGCATCATGTATTGATATCAAATTGGAGAAAATTACTCTTAAAATCATATGGACTTGACTAAAAAGTCACAGTAATCTGGGAAGAAGGGAAAGGATTGATCTTAGATATCCTACTCAAGAAGCTGCAAAGAACAGAGATGGCTTAGATGCGTGACTAAATTAAAATGCTTGAAATAGAGATAAAAGGTGATGCTGGGCTGAAGGCACTGGAATGATCCTGGTGACAGGAGTGATGTTGGGAAAGGTACACATCTGTGCTGGTTTGTAATGACACATGCTCTTTTTAACTAGGGGGAAAAGAGGGAATGAAAATTATTGTTAGTACTACAACTCTTGTGAAACTTCCAATTAAGTAAGGTTCTGCCTGACCCTTATTTGGTTGGGTTACCTGAGCTCCTGAAGGATTGGCTGGATCCTTGAACACCTATTTTTACTTTGAAATTCTGAACACTTACACATAAAGAAACAACCATCTGCTATTGGTGGAAAATCACAGCGCTTTCATCCAGACAGTAAATAAAACTTAAGTCACTAAGCAAAATGGAAACCCTTGGAGAATCTTTCAACTTAAAACTTTCTGAAAGTTTTGAACACGTTGCCAAGTATGAAATGTTTGGGATGATAATGACCAAGGGATTAGAGATCAAAACATTTCTTTATTTTTTCATTTTGCTTGCTTTGTACATCTGGCAGTGTCAGGTTATTGTCCATTCCACCATGTCCCCAGTTACTTACACTCTCCATTCAAAAACACATCTAATTATTAACTAAGAGCAGGGAGCAGTTCTATGAGCGCATCCACATGCCTTTGCAAACCACAGATTTTCTAACACAGGTACAGATTAATTATCCACAGACTGAAGTGGAAGCCAGCAATCAGAAAACCTTTTGCAAATTAGAGAATGAGCTGCAAAACCCATGCAAACTGCAAGGGACCTTAGGCCAAAGTTTTATTTGTAATCATAGCATAATTCTGCTGGATCAGTTTCAAATTTTTAACATCCTTACATCAGTTTTATCCCACAAAACTTCAGTAAAATTAAATACCAATCTTCAAAACCAGATGCCATACAGCAGGACAAGAAGGAAGGTGATACACAAAACCAATTCCAGCATAAGGTGTTGGAGGAATGTACCAGCTGGGATTAAGTAATATTGGCTAAGACCACCCCAGGTGCAACTTCCTAAGTAACTGATTTCCCCATTTCCCAAACGAAATGGAAAACAAAAGGCAGAGCAAAAATCAATTCAAATCCAACAAAACCATGGATTTGACAGGAAACAGAACATTATGGTTTTGAGCATTTTAGATGTTTCTGAATTGGAATAAATTTAGTAATGCAATGTCCTGTCAAAAAAATTAAGCAAATTATTTTTCACTATTTCATTTTCTACTTTTTTAGCTGAAACGATCTAAGGAAACATCCACTGTATTGTGCTTGCATTTAAAGTGTTCTGATGAAATCCAAATGTTAATAAATATTTTCTGGAGATGATTTTGATTGCTGCAAGAGCTCTATCTAGCTTTTTCACAAAGCTTCTTTTATAAGGTCAGCCAGTCTCTTGAAGGCCTGCAATGACACAAATATGGTTCACGTTTATACTCCAGCATTACTTAAATAGGCAACACACTAAACCTGTAAAGCTACTAAAACTACCCTAACCATATAAAAACTCAGTATTTTATACTGCAAAATTCCACTGATATTCTCTGTTATAAAGGAAAACAAGATGTATGGGCTTTGACCAGACAAAGCTTCCACTTCTCTGACAGAAAATAAAAGGCAGAGTTTTCTGAAACAGAAAAATACATAAATTGATGTTCAAAGGTTATTTGGAGTTCAGATGCAACTAAACCGTTGTACTTTTAATACAACTAGTGATCCCTGGAAGAGTATCTCTTTTAACTTAACATAAGGGCCTAGAGGTGAAAGAAAAGGAAGAACAGTTGAGTGGGGAAGCATATAAAAGATACAATTTGACTGTCAATACTATAGTTATGAATTACTTTTACAAAGAAGAAGGAAGAAATAGAAGAAATACAGAAGAAGAAACACAAAGGCAATACAAGTGCTTATCTGTTATAAACCTTCACAACTGAATGAAAGTACAAGTACAAATACTGAAGTGTTTCAAGCACCTGAATCGAATGAGTATTAAATCTGCACAAATAAATGTCTCCTATCTTTCTTCCCACTGATTTTACAGATACAGGCAAATAAAATCCAAAATGTTCCTAAATACACAGAAGATTAGTTCCTGAGAAATTAAATACAACATATATGTCAATTGTATAAAAGAAAAACAATATTCTTTCTTATAAAGGATTGACAACACACACACACACAAAAGAAAGCAGGTAATTCAATCTCAAGAATGGAAAGTCTGGAAAAGAAAAGATACATGATGCCTGCTAATGCTAAAGCAAATAGCAAAACTTACTCTGACTTTAGTAAAGTCTTTATGAATCATGTCTGGGAGGATTAACTGTAAGACTCTACACATATGAGATCCAGAGAAAAATTTTCAGTGGTCCTAAAAATTTGGTACCTTTCAGGTCATTTGGATATGAGTACCTTGCCTAAGAAAGAGCTAATACTGTTTCAAAAGTACTGCTGAATCACCTAAGTACTAAAAAAACTACACTAACATCCAAGAAAACAGATAAGGAGAAGTAAGTAAAAATAAGGGAGCATTATTATGTGAGAAACTGTCTTGATAAGAATGTTAAAAAAAAAATCCCACTTACCACATCCATCTGGGCTGGAGAAGACAGAGAGAAGGAGGCTCTGACATAAGAACTAGGCTCTGTACTATCGATATTGAATGCTCCTCCAGGAACCAGTAACACCTAAGAAAAATGGATTAGCCACCCAGTTATCACCCCTTCTGCAGTTTTAAAACACTATGTTAAATTAAATTTGAGGAGGCTCACTGCTGAAACACTAGTATCAGAACATGGGTTAATCTCTTCAAAATCAGAAGCCAAAAATATGCAAACTGGAATCAGACTTTTCATAACAAATCAAAGGGCTCTTAGGTTTTGGTTACCTAGGCTGGTGGGTTACCAGGTCTGGCTTATCATCATCACAATGTTTGGAAGCACCAGTGAGGTGGGATGTAGTTTACTCAGTACACAGTGCTGGCTCTTATAAATTGTAGAAATAAATCACACAATTTCTCTTATTAAAAAGATATAGTAGACAGTCATTCATACAGGTACATATATTAATATTATATATATAGTATACATGACATTGTACTATGTATTATAATGGTTTAAATTTAAGTAAGCTGAGTAAATATCAACACCTGAATACAGACATGAAAATATTTTATTAATGAGTCGCTATGTGTCAATACCTAACTTGCAGACTCAATGACGGTGCACAGCAAGTTCCCATGCTTTTTTATGTGTGCCCATATGTGTGGATACATATGGTAAATTTATTTTATCCTTCCCCCATTTCATTCTAACATCATAAGCCATTAAAGGTCATACTTCTTTCTGCAAAGCTTTTTCCATGATCAGCTGCTGTGTATCAGAAACACCCTTAATTTTGATCCATAAGAACATGCCAGCAGCAGGAGGGTACCATTCTGCCAAGCCTGGAGAGAGAGAGAGTGAAGAGGGAATCAAGAAAGAAACTTCTGCCCCACCTTTAACTGATACATCACAGACTCAGTGATGTTATAGATTTGTTGCGCCAATGAACTCAAACATAACGTGGGCCACAGAGCCAAGATCCCACTTGCCAATTTAAAGTACTCCTAATCAAATCTGTGTGGGCTTACTGTACTTGTGCTGTATCCTCAATACTTGTGAAAGTGATTGCTCTGAATTACAGAAATCCCAAACATTAGCAAACTATATTTGTTGATTACCTTCAGATCTAGTAAACAATTTAAAATAATGTTTCTGATGCAGCTTCTCCTAATATCACATTGACTATCAATACGATTTTAAGTGTAGCGAAGGGCAAAACTGTTTTTCTTTAAGTTACAATGATTACACCTTTTTCCCCAAAGAAAAGGAGAGCCCAGGAGTTATGAGGAAGATGGGAATGCTTAGAGAGGATTTATGTCTTAAATTATATACGCAGACTTACTGTGTACCTTTGCTTTACCTAAAATTCTTTATCTGGTTTTGGACATATTTTTGAAGAAACTATTTATTTGACATCTTCTCAAGCTCTTCCTCGGTGTATCTAACCATTACATACCTACAAAATAAGGACTGTCTTCCATAACGTTATGGCTCCTACTACCAGAAAATGTGAAGACCCTACAGTCTTTTACACCAGTATATTCTCACAATACACTTTAAGGTAGCCCAGTTCTGTTACACTGTTTGGATACTTAGGGAATTGAGACAAAGAGGGCCTACCTAGGTCAACAACCCATGGTTGTTCAGAGCCATGTAGGAAAAGAAGAAATATTTCATATCTAAAACCCTGGAATTAGCAAGAGTAAGTACACTGTGGAGCCCCAGTTACCCATGTCCCATGGAAGTATCATCTAAGGAGGGAGTCACTAACTGCAATTGCATTATTGTTGATCAGATTCTTTCTGTGCTCCATGATTAACCACAAAAGGGGACATTTGAAATTGATTTCTGACAAAAAAAATTATTATCGCTACTGCTATATCAATTGTTTATATCTTCTTTTAAATTAAGGCCACTAAATCTGCTGATTTCAGACCAAGATTTTAGAGATAAAAAGTATAAGAACATAGTGGAGTGGAATGTATCTTCTTTGTAAAAATCCTTTATACATTTATGTGGTGAGCTTTGTTCTCATCGCCATCTCCTTGTCCCACCAGAAAAGCATGAAAACAGCAGCACTAGATAATTTGTCCTAAGGTTAATAATTAATATCATTGATTTGCTTATAGTGCTTATCTGTCACTTTAGTCAAGAGATGAACTTTAGTGATTTTTCTTGAACACAAAGATGATAAATAGCTAGGAAAAAATCTAAGTAATTACTGGTGTTGCATTCACTGACCTTTTAACCACTTGTCAGCAGCAATGAGCATTGCATCCCGCTGGGTCTTGTAGAACTCCACTACTCTGAAAGTAAATTATCAGTTCAAAGTCATGATCCCATAGCAGTTCAGAGTCCATTTGTTTCCAAAGGCAGAAAAAAAGCTTTTCTCCTTGAACAACCTCAGTGCACATTTAATGGAAATATAAGCATACCTTAGGTGGACATAATACAGTATACTGCATGTATAAAACTTTGTACATGTATCAGAGAAGTCTTAAATATTTGCTTCAGCGTGCCTCCAACAAAGCACTGATCAAGCAGACAGGGGAAGTGCCTGTGTGGCTGCTTCTTAAGCTTTACATATGCCATGGAAAGTCTTCATACATTATATCTAGCCTGTCTATTATATCAGGGGATACAAGCCCTGCTAGCACTATCTACCACACAAAAGAGGCATACGGAAGAAAATGAAAGACTTACACATATGCAAAAGCACAGACTCAATATTTGTGCATTTGAGTTGAATTTGTGTAATAGGTACACATGGAAATGATATTTCACAAGGTAAAAAGGAAATTATGTTATAAACCTGTCATCGCTATTTGACAGCTTCCCCTTTTCTAAGCTTTTGAACCTATCTCCTTCACACTTCAAGTAAAACTTCCAAATAATTCAGTCTTTTACTGGGGAAACTGACCCTAACCCAAGTTTCAACATGGACAAGTCTTGTGCAGTGGCTTTTGTTGATATAAAATGGGACAGCTGTGATTCTGCAATGGGAGAGAAATGCCTAATACAGAGTTCATAAATCAGATGCAAACGTGTTCCCTTCCCTGCAGAGAAACCATACTTAGTAATTTGCATAATTTTACATTTAGATTTTTTTTTATACTCTCAGAACCAATACCTTTGATTTCTGGATGTATTTTATTACGCTTTATAGACAAACACTAACACCACCAAAGGCTTATATAGTTTTGGGACTCAGCCTATACAATTGCTACATTCTGCATGAAATGGGAAATCTAGCTTATGCAGTTTTTGCCACATCACAAATTCTATGGCAAGTTTTGTGCCTTTCTGTTACCGTTTTACTTTCATGTTGGAATGAAATTATAAGTGTTAGTGAGACAAGACCACAAACATGCAGCTGCTCCAAACAATAGGCTAGCTCCTACCCAAAAGCATGATCTAACAAGTCAACCTTGTCCAAATGAAATCACCTGGAAAAGACTGCAGTCAGCTGTTGGGCCTCAGCAATACAACAATATTCGACAACTGAGTCTAGAAGGTTATATAAAGGGTTGCAGCTACCCTACTGCAGCATTATTTTTGTTAGTTAAGAGGAAGAACAGCCTTCCGGCATAAGCAAGGATGCCTTCTGGCCTACAAGAAGGTACGTAACGAGATGCATTTAGGAGATATTTTTCTAACTGCTGAAAGTTGAGCTAAAGTGTGGTCCAAGTTTCCCTGCAAAATCTACCTTTATGCTGCTATTTCTTAAAACAAGGCAAAGCCAGGGCTGGTGGGACTGCTGTTTGTTTTGGTTTTTTTAAATACTGGTGTTTACAGTATGGACAACAGGCAGGTGCTCAGGGGACAGAAGTGGATGTTACAGTCAGATATAAGAACTGTTTCCATGCTTTGCTCACGTTCCTGTAACAGGCCTAGGCAGAGTGTAGCACACTATCCACTGAGGTAGGAAGCTTGGGGTTCTAATGGCATCTGAACTGAAGGATAGATACTTCAGAGAAACTATGTTCCTCCAGCATAATAAATGAAAAAAAAAAAAAAAGTATGTCGGTCAGTATATAAGAAATGCCCTGCTGAGTTAGACCTTAGCCCAGTGCTCTGTCTCCAAGGTGCAGGCAATGTTTAGCAAGTGTTGGTGAACCTCACCGCTCTCTCTGTAGGTCTTTCCATCAGCATCCACAATAATTAGATTAATGGTGTTAGAGGGTGAATCCATGCTGAGTTAGTGAGGCAAGAACTCCCTTTATAGAAGCTATGCTGACTCTTTCTCAATAGACAAACTGCTCAGTGATCTTAGCCTTTGCTATAGACCACTTTAGCAGGGATGAAAACTTTATTCACTGACTTGGTGCTCCCAGGATCCTCTTGAGCTACCTTCAGATGGGAGCTGCATAATGACTGTGCTAGTGGACAAGCAGATTGTTAGTCTGTAGTGGTTGTTTACATGCCCTGATCTACATGTCTGCAACTTCACACTGACCTCCTTCAGGACTCTTGTGTGAATACTGTCAGTCTCGGTGACATGGCTTACCCATTTGGCCTAATGCTGGCACCTCCTCTGACCTGTTTACTGCTAAGAATGTTTTATGTAGGTAATGAAATGCAGAATGACAGATGATGGGATTCAGCATATGACATGACCCTACCTGTCTATATGCTCCAAGAAACCCTTTTCTCCCCATTGCTGAAGCAGCTGTGATATCATAATCTAAAGAAATAAAACACATCATCAATACCATATTTTAAACAAGACTGTTCTGCAATCATCAGAAGATACAGAGCCTGATGCATTATCCAAAATTCCACACTGGTAAGAAATTGCATGTGGGGTCTCTTGGAGCCCTTTATAAACAGAGGTGGCAACAGCAACAGGCCATTGTAGTCCATGTTACTGCTGTCTCCAAGGATCATGGCAGTGTTTGGAAGCTGGGGTGGTGGGAAGGAAGAATGCATGGAAAGCTAAATATGGTAATCAGGGATAAAAAGGAAGGCAATGTTATACTGCTTTACCTTCCTGCCCATATCAGCCTGTCTGCTTTAATACTGCCTCTGTGCTGCACTAATGGAGCTGGAAGATGGAAGCCATATCTTGATGTGCTCAATGTGCCCTTTATTACTAACTATAAAGGGTCTGTAGCTGGCAGCCTGCTTTGCAATGTCTCTGTGGGCTGCTCATATTTTTCTAATTACAAAGTAGAATGAAAAATAGAAACTTAAGTGCTTCCAATGTGTGCTTTACATTGAGGTTTTTCAAGTGAACCCACTAGCAAGAGATACAAAGTACGTTAAATCTTGAGGCTTGAGACCTGAGGGTTAAGGGATATTAGCTGTGCTTTCCATGCACTGAGACACCCTCTAGCTCTGGCTGTAATTTCTACAATGGTCTCTCTTCCTCTGGCAGAATTGACAATGTATGTGCTTTTTATAAACAAAATTGCAAAAGTGTAAAGCAACTGCAAAAGTGCAAAGCTGTTTGTGGTTTCTTATGACTTGGAATATGTTATCTTTTCCAAATACAATTCAGTTGGCAGCTTGGTACTTACCTGTGTGAAAGTGCTGGTGTGCATTGTTGAAACCTGAATGTGTAGAATAACTCTGTCAATAAGAGGTTTGGGACCTGTCAGAAAACCTATTCTTAACCTAGAAAAAAAAAAAAGTAAAAAGTTACTACTGAAATGCAATGTGCTAATACTTTTTGTGAGTTATGGTTTAACTTATAACTGGGAAAACTTGTAGCCATTTCATGGATATTGTAAGGATCTTCTATGCATTTAAGTTTACCTATATCTTAATAGAGCCCTAAGCCCCAGGCTTATTCAACTTACAAGCTGAGTATCAAAGTCATGAAATAAAAACATTTAAGGGTTTTTAATGCTTATAGCAGCTTCTTAGTTCTGAGACTGCAGGACATATCCCACATTTGTAAGCCTTCCTCTGCAACCACAAAGATTACATGAATCAAAGGGAAGGAAAGATAGGTTTTCACATTATGAAAAATCATGAATGCTCAGGCTTTATGAAAAACAGATGGGAAGTGGCAAACAGCTTTACTCTTTCACTCCCTTTCAGTACTGCAGAATAAATGGAATTTAGACTGATAAACTAGATTCTTATTCATGCTTCAATTCTTATGACCCATCTCTATAAATTGGCTGAAGTTTTTCTTTGAAGAAAAATAGAACCAGTAAGCTCATATGCATCTTTGACAAAGATAAAATTGCATCATGCCTTCTTGCAGTGTCATTTCTGAAAGTGCAATCACACTTAGCAACATGTTGTCTCCTCACTTTCTCAGGGATGGGGTTATAATCCACTAGCTGCCAGTGCATAATTCACATTACTTTCTTACATCTATTAGGATAATAAACAAAAGCAAGTTAAAAAATCAAATATGTTGACTTGTGTGAAATGGAAAACAGCCAGCTTAGTTTTTCAGGCAGGTGGAAACAACCTGAAAGAACTGTAAGGCTATTAGATGAGAGATCAGTATAATCCTATGAATAGTTTGTGCAAAACGATGCCATCGTTTCTATTCTGTATTATAAATTCAACGAGTCTGCAGGAATGCTAAGAGATAGAAGGAGAAACAGAAAAAGAAGAGAAAAGCTCCTAGCAGTTCCAGGAACAGCTGGAATCCAGCATCTGTATTTCTGCCTGTATGGTGTCTGCAAGAATGGGCTGCCTGGGGAGAGTGGCTTAACTATCAGTATCAGAAGAGAAACAGAATCTGGAGTTAAATGACTGCCAAGAGATGACATGAAAAGTGAGCAGACTGAGAAAAGCTGTGGATCCAAAAGTACATTCCAGAAATGGATAGGTATTAGACAAAAAAATACTGACATGTCTGGTCATTTTGTATGAAGTATTAGTCTTGTGCCTTAACTGAACAGGCAATGCTGAGCAGTCTGAAGCTGGCCTTACCCAGATGAGAGAATTTTAGAGAAAGAGTCAGTCCTGATAACTCGGCCATCCACATCCATTGAGAGGAAAGTTGGAGCCCATGGCTTGGAAGAAAAATAAAAAGTAAAATTCAAGGTGCAAGTAAGGATTATGATGGAATTATTTTCTTTACAATGAAGACATAATTAATTTCTTAAAGAAATATTTTGATAGTAAATATTTTACAGATGTGCACTCCAAGGAAAAAAAGCAGTAACTTGCTAACAACTGATTGTTTAGGCAAGCTGTCTGAGACGTGATTACAGTCTTCTATGAAAACCATCAAGAAATCAGCCTTATTTTTTGATGCTTAGCCCACTGGTCAGCATACAAGCGTTCAAGGTTTGGTACGATGCCGTAAGTAGGAGAGAGAGAGAGAATGATTTTTTTTCTGCCAAGATTTTTTTATGGAATAAATAGCTACTGTAATTTCTAAGATGGGGCCATGTAACTTTTAGCTTTATCTTAAAATAGGACTTCAGAAGATATGACCAAATTTTGATGATCTGAGTTCAGCACTTTTTCCTTATCAAGATTTCTACTTTTACACCTTCTCCCTTTACTGAAACCACTGTGTAGCTTTGTTAGAGAGCGCGAGTGAAGCACTTTTATTGCCTCCTCCCATAAAAACATATTTCAAAATAGAAAATACTGAATTTTAGCTTCTACTAATGCTTTACTGCTTTATAAGACCAGGTTTTATTCCTGAAGTTGGGTACTTTTGCAACTGTAGATCCATGTGTGAAGACAGTCAATACTTGATTGTTATCCATTTGGGGAAAATTTACATGAAGGAGGAAAGCTGCCTATCCAGTACTATGTCCTGTGGTATCTGGGAGAACTCTCTTGGGTTCTCCAAAAGGCAAAGGGGTAAAAATGGGATATAGCAGATTGGGAGTAGGCAGTCTTCCACTGAATGAAAGAAGAGACAGGGCTGAAAGGAGCATTGAGGCTAGTATTTTCAAGTGCTGCTTCAGTGGCACACTTGTTTTGCTCTGGTAGCAAAGTCTGTATCGTTTTCTGACTACTGAAGGAAGGCTTGAGGAATCTGAACCACTGATTAAGAGGATTGATGCAATAAAATGCCACCAAGGGGACAACAACTGCAAGTAGCATAGACTGTGAGGCCTATGACTACCTTGGCAGGACATGAAGGAGCATGCAGGAAGATCCATGGCTCAAACCTTAGTTCTCTCCTGGACCAGAAAAGAAGGTGTTACTAAGGAGTATGGAAGACAAATTACCTTTTCAAACTGAAGAAAGTAGTAAGGATCATCTTCTATTATGAGGAAATCATATTTTCTTGCAAGCTAGAGAAATGAGTAAAAAGTAAAGATTTGTTAAAATGTAAAGACACAGTAAATTCAGCTCTTCCTATAGCTTGGGCCTATTACCAGGACTACATTATGATCCTATGGATTGCTCATTCACTACATACACGGCCCCATCAAGAGAAACTTTCAAATGCCTGATTTAGACATCAAGCAATTGTAAGAGTAAATATGGTACCTACAGTAGAAGGACACATGTATATAACTGAAGGTCTATTCCATGTAGCATTCAAACTGTGCAGAAAACTTGCAATAAGTCCAGTTTGAAGCCCATGGCAGCCAGCAGCCAGCAATGGGCTCCTATTGCAACAACAATTTATCTAATGCATAGTCCAACTCTGAAGAGTTGTCATGAAAGAGGTTCTGCTAGAAACAAGTTCTAGGAGGAATGTCTACTGGACCAATAATGGGCCCAAATTCCACACATGGGGTATCCTCAACTGAGATGAGACTGACATTTATCCATTTCCACCTACAAGGTTCACAAGGTCCCAGTGACATACCTCGTAAATCTCCTTCTTGCGCTCTGTGGTCAGAGAGTTTCCAGTTGGGTTGCAGCCATTGGGAATGGTATACAGGAATTTGGGGAGGTGGTGGCTACGATTTTTCACATCTTCTGAGCTCCAAGTAGACAGAATTTCTTTTAGAGCTTTTGGAATAATGCCATGTTGGTCACTAGGAACATTAATTATGTTACAACCCAAAGGTCTCAGCTGTTGATAGGAGGAACAAAATTGTCATAATCCCGTAATTCAAAGGTGGTCTTCTTGCCATTGGCATTGTAAATTTTCAGTGATACACAGTCTTTCTGACTTCACAGCTATCTCAAACTCCATTTGCTCATGATTCAAAAGAAAGTTTGCCTGAAACTGCTGTGAAGCTTGTCACGCTTACCACATTTGCCCTGTTAAGCCAACTGAGAAGAAATAGGTAGCTCCTATGTCCAACTGCTGCTCTACTCTAGGAAATCACACGTGGTTTTGCAAGCAGAAAGGGATTTTGTGAATTTGAACTGTGCTTTCTCAGGACTCCTTCTGCTCTTACCACTACTTCAGTGGAAGCGCCAGAACTATAAGCTACTATTCACTGACAAAGGGCAAAGAATTTACTCTCAATAGATGTATTCAGCAATACAAGGGAGAACGAAATGATGCTACTGCAATGACATGTTGACGGTAGTATGAAAAAATATAGGTAAAATACCAACAAAAAGCATGCTGTCTCCCCTCTGCAGAATTTCAATTTGTATGATGTAGTACTCTGCATTTTTAAGTAAAAATGCAAGCTGCTGCATTGCCAAAATATACTCCTACCAAAGTATATTTGATTAGACAAGATATACGCAAACTTAGCACAGCAAACAATAACAAAATTCCTTTTGATGCAAGGGGGGACTAGACTCAAGTTGTGGTTTATTATCTATCCTAACCCCTCTTACATACAGTTCTTATGCATTTTTAGCTGACATTTAACTACATACTGATTAAATTATTTTCCAGAAATAAACTTTGCTATTTTTGAATAGTTCTTACTAACTCACACCTTCGTACTGATATATGGATGTTTCAGGCCTATTCCAATTTTATACTATTTACAGCTATGGTATAACCAGAACATGAAATACGTCAGATGAATGTGCTGATATGTTGAAATACCCACTTGTAAATTTGCTTCAACCTGACTAGGTTGTGATGGCTTTCTTTCCAATCCCAAATGTGACCTTAGCCCTTGAATGAACTAGGATTTGGAAGAGGAACTTCTGTCCGGGGAATAGCTTTCACAGAACTTTCAGTAGAAAAGCTTCTATGAATTAATATTTATGAACTTAACTGGACTAACACTAAAAACTTGATTCTTAGATATGCTTTTACAGTAAATACAGTGTATATATAAGCCTGCAGATCAGGTACTAAATTGCTGTTTACTTCAAATATAACATTCACAACATTTTGTAGCTAAAAAATACTTACAGCTGCTAGTGTCCCAGCGTATGTAGGTGCATCCAAAAGGATGTTGTCCCCAGGATTAATGAGCATTTCAAACACCTGTGAAAGAAGTCTATTTTAGAAAGATTATGCCATTCTCATACACATGCTTCACACTTCTGACTTCTTAGTGGGATTAAAAATCTTGATTAGATATTAGTAATTCCCTAACCATTTAATTATAGAGAAAAGCAACAGATGAAAAATCTGCTTTAGAGCCAAATGAAGCTAGAGAATATGGAAAGACAGTGCTCAATTATACTATAGAAAGAATGCTTCAGTTACAGAAAGGATAAACTAAGCAGCAGCAATAGTGGACTGGAAAGGGTAATTATTTAAGGAATTCTAATATAATTAGAATCGAGTTATGGTAAAGCAAATAATGCACCTATGTACTTATTACTGCACCACTTGAATAACATGAAATGTTATCTTATAGCATATTTACTGACAGGCTCTTTGGTTTACCTGAACATTCATGTAGTCCTGACAGATTAGACTGTCACACCAGTTTTATTTCAGTTCTATTATGTTCTATTGATAATACCATGAGATGTGTTTAACAAACTACCCTGCATATAGTTATACAGTGGCACTTAATGCAAAGAATAACTAACATCTCTCTGAAAGAAACGCTTTTAACATATGAAGCTTTTGGCCTTACTTTACACAAGCCTTCCTGGCTGCCAGTTGTGACACACACTTCCATTTGTCCTTGCTCAGGACTGTAGTTGGCTGTGGGGGGATTATGTAGATTCCGCTGGAAATCCTTTAGCCAAGACAACAGCTCTGGAATCCTGAAACATGAATAAAATAAGGTGTATCTAACATATAGGCTGAAGCTAGGCTGTTCCTCCAAATCACTGCCAAATCTAGCACACAGTCCCGAGTCTGATTTCAACTGTCACAGATGCACTTAGATGCTGATTTTAGGACCACTTTATGAAATAATGAAAATGAGATAAACGTTTCTTATGGAAAAGCAGAAAAGATGGGCATCTATGATCCATATGCCAAATTATCATACTGAAATCTGGGCAGAAATGATTTGCCAAGGATGGAGTAGGGGTGGAGGCTGAACAATATCCACTCCTAGGAGCGATCTTTCCATGCTGAAATGTGGCAATGTGACCAAGCTTTTAGTATTGTTAGTAATAGGCTGCAGATAATAAGGATTTCTGAAACAGATTTTTCAAAAAATATGTCTTAATATCTTGTAGGATGTTCACAAATTGCTAGATTCATTTAAATATTACGAAATATCTTAACTTCACTGATAAATGCCCTGTGTGCCTCTGTAGGTACCTAAATATTTTTGCGAACCTGTCACAAGCCTGACTCGGTGCTGTCTGCTGGGTAGTTCACAAGTGCTAAAGTAACTTAATGATACATAATTTTTGTACTAAAAATGACAATACTATAAATAACTCCAATCAACTACCACAAGTAGTACACACTGACTTTAACATATGGTACCAAATGAGAGCAAAACATATACTCCAGAATGTGGAAACTAGCTTATAAGATAACATGTAGTACATAAATATGTTATAAGATACTATGCAGTATCTTTTAATGAATATCTTACTGCAAAACACAAAATGATTCCTCCTAGTGATGTGGGAGTCTGAATTCTCAAATAGCAACAGCCAGGAAATGCCCTGGCTTGAGAATTACTAGTATTAGGTTTGGTTTTTTTTAAATTACTCATATGCTCAAAACTTTCCACTTAAACTGAAATGTAAATAGTGAGGCAAATTGAAAAAGTTAAATCTGTTTTTGTAAAAGAGGTTTTACAAACAGGTTTTAAAAACACAGGTCAGTTAATGCAATAATAAAAGGTTTTATGATTCTTTGATTCTGGTATCTTGAATTGCAAGCAGCCCTGACAGATACCCTGCTGAGGCTGAGTACTGGAGAGCTCTCTTCATCAGATCTTCCCCAATCTCAACAGCAGTTCCATGTTCAATGGCAACAGTAGCCCTCTTAAATGGAAAAACATCAGGGTTTGGTGCCCCTCCAGCCAGAGAGATGAGAGATGGAGGAGACTTCTGCATCAATTCAGCTAGAGTAAAAAGAAAAAACTGTGGTTACAATTTCATTATTGCAACACTGATCATATCCTTTAGTCAGTATGTAAGAGTGGTCCAGAAAAACTTGTTCCATTTTTCACTTTATTTTTTTAAGAGTCAGGAATTCAAAAGGATGATAATTCTTTTTAAACTCACTCTTCTACTTGGATTAAATAGGTGTTGGGGGGAACAACACAGGTGGGACAGACCAAAACAAAAAATCACCTTTGTTTTAAAATAAATTATAAATAGCTTTTTTTATCTTATCTGGACTGTTCTACTATCATAAAAACTTTTTCTGTGACTGATGCCTTTTAAGCTTCGAGAATTTAAAATCTTAATGACCTGTTTAGACTGACTTGGAATGATTGGCTTTGTTTTTTGTTGTTCAGTCTCACTTTAGCTGATGTGGCAGTAGTGCAGCTACACTGATAGTTACATCTATTATTACAGCTTTTCCATAAGGGAGTGGGAATGTTTCTGGCAGACCAGCTTTAGTGGCAGAGGCACTGTGTAAATAATTGAGTATGAAGAAAATGTTAACAACTCTTGCTTTAAAGTCAGTTTCACAATCACTCAGATCCAATCTATGCAGCACAGACTATACCTTAATTCAGCAAGGGCACTTGATTGCATTAAATCTAATAGCTTACAAAATCAGATATGAGAGGACGGATGATACCGGATCTGGCTTAAAGCTTCCTGTTATCAAGTTTGTACTCCACTAGTTATTAGCAAACTTGAGCATGGGGAGTTAATTCTTATCAGTTCAGCAATATGGGTCATGTCTACGACTTTTGGTCTGGAAAAGAGATATTTACTTTGTCATCAAAACTGCAGTCTCAATGTGTCTTTCTGCGCAAGCTTAATATTTGTGTTATGATGCATACCAGTGTATCACTTGAAAAAGTATAGAGACTGCCTAGAGTGAACTAATTGACTTAGCTGTACCTGTACGAAGCATTTTAAGCAGAACAGCAAATGCCAACCCCTTACCAAGAGAGGAAACTGAGCCCTGAAGGCTTAACTAGCAATGTATGTCCCATGCTCCGATTCCATCAGGTCCCTGTAGGTTTCAACTGAGTAACCAATTTAGCCAGTTAACCTTTCCTATCTGTCACACAGAAGACTATGTAATACAGTAGCCTAAAGATAGTGTAATATAGAAAAGGGAAGCATACTAACACTGAGAGGGTGGACATGGTAAGGAATTTATAGACATTAACTGGACACAGGAAAATTAGGTGGAAAGAAGCACTGTGCTGGCACTGAATTTCAAGTCATTAGCAGTTGCTTGTCTCTGGACAACCAGCATAAATTTAGTAGCAAACTGTGCCAAAAGCCCTATTTCAGATGCAGTAGCAGAGATTTTTTTCAGACACATGTTGAAGTGACAATATTACTTCTTCTGTCTGGATGGGTTTCTGAAATGGTTCAAGGCTATTCACTTCACTCTCCTTTATACCTGCTTGACACCTCAACTTGACAAAAGTCAAAGCAGTTAACTGGCCTTGCCTGTCAGCTTACAGCACAGTTCTCCTTCAAGCCTTTTCAACTCTTTAGCCATGATACCCCAGCAAAGTCCAGAATGTAGAATGATACCCTTCCAGAGAACCTGGAAAGAACAGGTGCATACTCACTGAGAAGTCTTATTGGAGATGCTCTTCTTGCTGCACTCACGGTGGTGATGAATCGAGAGTAATTCATATCTACGGGGAAAGAGCAATTAGTGGATGTGAAGCTGGAAAAGTTAATTGGAACCCCTGTGCTTTTGGTATATGCATCTCTCACAAGTAATGCTTCCAATTCATCATCTCCATAGACATGCTCTATCATAAATTAAATATCAATTTATTCATGTTAAAATCAGTGCTGGAATTTATTTTCCTTTTTGAATTCAGAGAAAAGGTTTCTACTTCCTACTCATGGGTTCTGTCACAGCCTCCCAATGACACTGGCACGGTGAGATTAGGCCAGATGCTGCTGTTCTGACAAACACAAATAGCAGTACAGCTTTGATCTGGGGAACTTGTTGGTCTGCAGTGAGCAGGAAAAAGCCTTTCCCCTGCCCCCCTTTACTGCCAGCTGTGGAGTTTTAAAGGCAGATTCCAAATTTGAAGATCTGACAGATCTTAAACACCCATCAGCTCTTTTTTCTTTTTTTTTTTTTAATGAGAATCCAGGTTCATTCGGTTGTATTAAGTACTGCGTTTGAAGTGCTTTAACGATTGCAAGCCATCATTACAAGTCACAATACTTGTCAAGTCAGAGGTGTTTTCTTAGGAAGGATAATTAAGAATGTCTTTCAAAACGCTTCATATGAGTGTTTTCTCCGCTCTTCCCCGGTGCCCATAGAGATTCAGTGGGCAGTGAACCGCAGTCCTGCGGGAAGCCTAAAGGCCTGTTCTCACAGGAAAGCCACCGGCTCCTTCATAAGGAAGGAAAGCGCAGGAGTGAAATGATGGGTGGTCATCTTGACCGCCACTTCCAAGTGTGCTTCTACTGAATTCACAGAAAATAATCCTCCAGCAGCCACTGCAACACGCATGTGCTGACAGTTATTAAAAATGATCTGTCGAGCAAGACTGCTTAGCAAAAAAAAACCAAACAAACCCTCATGCTTTCTAAAAATATCGTTCTTAACCCTCCTCACCCTCAAGCGCGTTTCCCCCAGCAGCAGCACACCAAGGCCCTGCCGTAGCGGTGCTGGCTATACGCAAGGGCTTGCTCCAGCCTTTCGGGCATGGCTGCTGCCGTTCCTCTTACCGCCGCCCCCAGCCGGGGGGCCGCCAGCCTGGCTCCGGCTCTGTTTTAGGGGATATCGGAGGCAGCGCTTCGCCCTCCTCCCCGAGGCGATGCCTGTGACGCCTCACCGCTGCGCGCCCCCCCCCCCGCCTTTTCCCGGAGGGGCCACGCCGCGGGGACGGCGTCCCCAGGGCCGCACCGAGCGACCCGACCCGACCGCCATCCTCCGCCCGCTGCGGGCACCCGCCGCCTTCCCGCGGCCCCTCACGGCGGAGGGGACGGTGGCGGCCGTTGGCCGGGCCGCGCGCGCACCTACCGGCAGGACGGCGCGGGGCCGGCGGCGGCCGGAGAGGGCAGCGGCGGCTGCCCGGGCTGCTGGGCATGTGCGGGCCCGCCCGCTCCGGGTCCGCGCAGGCGGGCGCTGGGGCAGCGAGCGCTTCCCGGGGTAGCTCCCGCCGGGCCGCGCTGGCGGCTGGGGCCCTGGGCAGCGGGCCGCGGCCCGGCCTGGCCGGCGCAGCTGCCAGCGAGCTGTGAGGGGAGCGAGGTCGGCAGCTGCAGGCAGGGCGGCCGTGAAGGCAGCGCGGCTGCCTTTCGCCGAGCGGGTTCGGACGCCGATCCTCTGGGGATTCGTGCAAAACTCGTAAAACGCACGACTCCCCCATCGGTTCCTTCTGTGTAATGCCCTTAAAAACATCCAGCTGAAGCTGGATGGGAGAGGGGAGGTGGCCGGGCAGGGGGCGCCGGGGCGGGCTGGGCCGTGCCGGGGCGCGGCGTGGGCCTGCCGCCAGCGACGGGGCGACGCAAAGGGGGGTGATGGGGAAAACGGAGGAGAATGTGACGCCTCTTGTCGCATTCCTTTTCTCTGGAAGGTTAGGACTAGGGGACCTGGTGGGTTTGATCAATACATCAGGTTCCTAATTAAATTCTTAGTTTATAAATCGCTAAAAAGAGGCAGCACCGTGGAGGGGGAGAATTTGAACCCGGCGGCGTCTTGCAGACCTCGCTAGGGCGGCGATAATGGGGTAACCAGGGGTACCGTTTTCCTTCTGCTCTAGGCTTCGTGTAGCAGCAGCGCAGACGCTCTGAGCCCCCACCACTCGTTGGGGCTTGCTCTTCTGGAGCCGCACGGGATGAAGGAACTGGCGTCGGTTAAAGCACAGCAAAAACATTCTCGCTTTTCAGCTGAATTATGTTCTAATCCACTTTGTCATGCTTTCACTAAGGCTTCTGCTGATAAAAGGAAGCAGGATTTAGATCAAAATTTGAAGTGGGACATCTGAAATTAATTTTTTTTCACAGATGAGCAGGATCAGTGCAAGGAAAGGCAGGATCAATTGTGTTGTGACATGTCCCCTCCTCTGTGGGTGTCACATGCTGTAAGAAACCTGTAAGAAAACCACCGAGTATATTAACACAGTGTCCCCAAGCAGCCACAAATGGAGAGACGCCAAACTCATGTGGGGAGCTGAATGTGAAAACACTAATTAAATCTGAGCTGCTCCTTGTGTAACCTTGTTTTTTGATTTCCAGGCTGTCAGTGTTGCAGTTCGTGGCACAGACCAAAGCCCAGAGAAGTCAAAAGAAAGATTTCCATTGATTTCTGTGGGCTTTGTCTGGTCTCTTAGCCATTTACAGTGTCATCCTTTTGAAACAAACTTTTTAAAAAAAGGAATTAGCATACAAATATTTGGATGCTTATCACCTCTGGATTCGTATGGCAGATCTCTGCATCACTGTTCATATTCCTTAGCAACCACAAGTCGAGTGTTGTTTTCCTACTGTGTAAGAATAGTTATTTCCTTGCTGTCTTTGTGTATTACGTGCATGCTTAGAACAATGGCAGCTCTTTGGTGCAAGTCTTAGATAGATAATTTATGTAGCATTGGTAAGGCCCACATAGGGATGTTTCTAATGAGAAATATCTCCTGTCACCTGAAAATGTACTCTACCTCTCTCCAAAATCTCTACATGCTGTTGCTAAGCTAGGTCCAGTTATGTGCTAAAAAAAACAACCAAAAAACCAAAACAAAAAACCTAAAGCAGTTTGACTTAAGAGAACAAGGAGATTAGGCAGATAATGTTCCTGCATTACTTCCTTCTCCTGTAAGGACTTCAGAAATATCAAAACATACTCCTTTTAAGAGGACCAAGAGGGGAGCAAAGCATTGAGACAGTAAACACCAAAATTCAACTGAGATGCTGTTTTGCAACTGTATCAGTTTTAGTGTAACGTGTAAATAACCCTAAGAAGCTGCAATGTAGCCTGAGATACCATATTTTTTATAGTTTCAAACATGTTTATTTGGTAAGATTTGTTGAGTGCCCTATTTGAAGTGATAATTTCACATGTATTAAATGTGAGTCTATGAAAAATATGATACTGTCTACAGAGGACCCAGTCGGGAGTAAAACTACTAGAAGGGTTAAAAACTCCGTGGTGGTGGGCCAAGCCATGTGAAGGTTGCCTTTGCAAAGCCCGGCCTGTGGGCTCGCACCGGCTGCCCTTGACCATAAGATGGCGCGTACGCGCTTGTTTCCAGGTGGTGAACTGGAACTTAATAAAAATTTCAGATAAAATCATATTGGCGTATTTTATTTGACTGTAATTGCTTCACGGCAGGCAGTTTCTGAAACTCGAAGAGTCCTACGTGAACAGCTTGGCTGTCTGCATTTCAGTTAATGGGTTAAATTTCGGCCGATAATGCTTATTACTAGTTGGAGACAACAGAATTAAAAAGTGGTGCTGTCAAAATAGTGTTACGATGTGAAGGTGGAAATTTTAACACGGTGATTTGGAATGGCTGCCCACGAGAAAATCGCATAAGACCAGAAAATGGACCTGTGATATCAGGCATTTTAAACATCAGAAGCAAATCATTACTGCCAAGGGCTGCCTTCCATGGGAAAAATGCTGACTTTGGCAGTAGTCACGAAGATCAGGAAGATCTCAGCAGTGCAGAAGAGTTTGAATCTAGGATGTAAGCGTCCATTGACACTGTTTATACTGTAAAGATCAGAGATGCCTCTTTCCTGTGGGAAGCCAAAACTGCTAGGAGAGTGCTGGCTCCGGGTCTAGGAACAATTAGTGGAAGAGATGTGACTTTGTCCTTTGGCTTGCAGATTACTTGAGTAATTTCCTGATTCTTTGTCCGTCTTCACTGTAAGCTCTTGGGAAATAAACTCTTTTATTCTTCCTTTATGTAGTGCCTTTTTCAGTGGGACCCTGATCTTGCTGGCCGCTCATCAGAGCTACTGCAAAACAATGAATGCTGTCACTTGCTCCTCTCCATCTCTTTTGAGGCAACTGCATAGTAAATCCTGTTTATAGTGCCTTTATCCAGGGTTTTAGAACTTGATGCATCCCAAAAATGGGAGAGGGCTTAGGGAACAGTGAAGAAAGATTCTCAAACAGTTACAAATCCTGCTGCCTATCCAAATAAAATCAAGCATCAGCCTGGACTCACCTATATGCTGTTCGTGCTTGTTGACCACCTCAGAGTGGAGGACATTGTTATTATGTCAGTGTGCTTTCTGATGGTATTCGTTTCATTACGTTTCCCCTGCCCCCCCCCCCCTTTTTTTTTAAGGCTGACTCCTTATTATGCTTCAGAGACTGTCAGGTGAAAGTAGCAGGACGTCCACAGTATTCCTAATATTCATAACAGCTGTTAAATGGTACTGTCTTAGAGGGAAAGACTTACGGTTCTGGAGAGTGACAGCTGTAGCTTGTATATGTTTGAAGCAGCCCTCTGTGCTTGAAAGGTGATTTCACCCAGATATGTAACAATCTTATTCTCTGATTGACAACCTTTTTATTCTTTTTTTTTTTTTAGTGTACCAGGGCTGTCATCGTTGCTTCCTTCTTTACTTGTTTCCAATCAAGCAGAGAGGAAAGCATAGTATCTAGAAAAACACGTTTTTCTAGATATTCTAGAACAAACTCTAGAAAAGCTGACTTTCACAATACCATACTCCTCAAAAGCAGTTGCTCGTTCCAGAATGTGTTCCTTATATAGGATGTCTAATACAACAAAATCTTTTCCTTAGACATGCGTCAGCCACTCCTGCGCTTTAAAAAAAAAAAAAAAGAAAAGCCAGGAGTGATATTTTTCAGATCACTTTGTCCATGCTATAGAAGCTGAAATTGGATGGAGCAAAAGTCAATAATGTATGCAGTTAAAACACTAACATATAAATGAAATGAATCATAAGAAATGAAATTACTTCTCCTGACAATTTTGAGATAAATGCTGTTCGATAATACCTCAGTCTTGTCAATTTGAATTTATGTTATAGGCAAACAGTTGCTGACATGTGAACTCTATTGTGTAAATCTCCAAAGAAGTGGGTGCTCACTATTATTTGTAACATATGTTATTCCCTGGGCTCAGCCTTTATTACCTGTTTTCATTTAGTGCAGGGCAAAAGAGTTTTTCTTCCCTGGCCTTGTATGTTCTTCTGTTCCTTGCAAGGTCACATGTTTTAGTCTGACACAAGAGTGGCACGGAATAAGAAATGATCCTAAAGGCGGATCATGGAAAAGTGAAATTATTTTAATTCTTGTCACTGCCTGGAGAAAAGGTGTTTTTCAGGTGTGGTGACAACTGTTAGTAGAGATGCACTGTGTGTCTTTGTGTATTTTGAAGTTTGTCTATTTTATTCAACATGGAATAATTTGCTGGTTTTGCATCTAGTTGTCTGGTGTTCTTCAAACTGCTAAAGATACCTTTTTGTTGTTGTAATTCTTGATTAGAATTCAGCCTCTTATCATGAGAGTAGATTTATCTTGACTTGGGCATTTATCTATTAAATTTTAATTTCTGGGCCTTGCTTCTGTAAACATAAACAATAATTTGGGCTATTCCTCTGTATCCTGCTGCAAGCCAAATTTTACATTCAGCAGTTGTGATAGAATTATGCTTCTGTTCCATTAGGTTTTGCTCTTCTTAAAAGCTAAGTTTCTTCAGTTCATGTTCAAATTACATCTGTAGTAAAAAGAAAATTCTGTCACTTCTGAGAACAGACATCTATGTGTGTTGTCAGAGCGGGGTGTGGACGAGCAAGATCCTCATATCCATCAGTCTTACAGTGGTTATCTGCCTGCGGTCATTACCTGGCTCCAGAGATGATTCAGAATTCCTAAAGCAGCCTGAGGGTGCTTCTGTCACTCTGAATATACAGGGAATCTGGGGAGGTTGCCTGATGTAGCTATTGCCTCTGAAGTGTGCAAATTCACTCCTGTGTTATGTACCCCATAATATCTACTTTTGGTATACTTCACAATTATTGCATGTAGCTAGGACTCTTTAAAAATCTTGGAAAACTTTTGGAAAAGCATATTTTATATTTGTAGAGACTTATTAAATGGACCAACTCCATCTCCTGCTTAACTTCACTAGTGGCTATTGTTCTAGTATGTTTGTTTTGACACGTTGTATTACTGTGTTTGGCATATCATACCTACCTTGCTGTTGGGCAAAGCCAGGACACACAGGAATAAAGCTCTTTTACAAAGTGAGAGTGAGGAGTTCAATATCAGAAGAAACTAACTGTACTATTTTAAAATGGATTTAGAAAGTGCTTTTCTAACACTATCAGCAATTAAACTGTGAAAGTTAATGCCTCAGGAATTATTAAGTTATATAAATTAGTCCTATTAATTAGTAAAACTAAGGCAGAGATTGGTACAAGTAAGATGAACTGTAGAATGATGGAAGTAAACACAGAATACAAGAATATTCACAAGGCAAATTCAATAGACGACATAATAAAACAGTTTATATTCATGTATAGAATATGTCTGAATTTCCTTCATTTCTCTGAAGCACTGAGTATAAGTAACTGTTTATACAACCAAGCCATGTTTTTAGGGTAATTGTGGCTAATGCCATGTGTGTGGTGTGGAGCTGGGGGGAAAGGCAGAGGAAATAGTCTGTTGCTGATGCTTAGAGGTAGATGATCTTGTGCCACAATATTGCCTATAAATGATTATCTGTGTTTGTGAGAGTCCCTGGGTTCCCATGAATTATGAATCAAAATTCTAAGCCACGTATGAATTCAGAGAAGTTCCTTGTTTCTGTGATGTGCAGAAATTCTTAGGAGGGATTATCACATGGATGTGAGACTAGTAGTTGGTTGGAAAGATTGATGCATGTTCTGGGATTCCCTGAAGTAGCTGGGGTCAGGATCTGAATGAATATGCTTTCGCTTTTAGGATGGTTGCATATTGTCCATGCAGGTACTTCAGGCTGAAACTTGCAGTAACTTTTTGGAAAACTGTACTTGAGTTAGCGTGCTTACTTTGTGCCAACTTAACCAGATGCCAGCTTTGCTCTCACTATACCTACCATAGGCGGATGTAGGGATGATACAAATATTAAAAAATTTTATTTAGAAAACTAATCACCCCGTTGAGTGTTCATGGAATTTGCCCATGCATTCTTGACATCTGTCGTGTTCTACAGTATAGTTTATTACTGATAAACCTTAGGTATTTATGATTTTTTTTAAACTCAGTAGAAAACTAAACTGTCAGACTGAAGGAGCTTTGAAGTTTTCTCCACATATGCTGCAAGAAACCCATGATTCCAAAAGGGAAGCACGTGTCTGATTCCCGGCTACTTGTCTATGAATGTGTCCTGGTTTGAGGTGTTTGACTGTTGAGGTGCTATGCTGGGTATTTGCTGTTGGACCTTAGACTTGTCAAGCTTGGTAAAATAGCAGGATTTTTATTCTTTTTGCTATCTTGATAGACACTGTTTCAGCTTCTGAAGCTACCAGGGCTGAGGCGTTAGACGTGTTTTGAGGATTTCCTGTCAGATGTCATGCTCGAGCCTTCTCCAGCTGTCAGGCATCTTGATGGTTCTGACTTCTATGACATGAGTCTCTTGACACTAAAGCATCTAGAGGTGGTGAAATACTCTTGAGAAGATTCTGTAACTGAGGTTCACTTTGGGGGAAGAAGAATACTATATATACAAGGCTGTGAGCCTGTAAGTGTGGCAGGAGTGAAGCTCAAATGGCAAAGTGAGAGAGTCACGCATGTGGAGCAGTAAACATCTCCTTTTAGACATCTGGGGCGTAGCCAACAGTGCGTGGAAATAAATGTGAGTGCTAGAGGTGAGAGGACTGTAATATATAAGGTGTTTTTACATTTGTTTCTTAAATGAGTTCCACTGTCAAATGCTTTCAAATATTTTTCTCTCTCAAAATGAAAATTAACATCAGTTTCAAAATAGAAATATTACCATACATTGATCTGTTCATAAGAAGACATCATATACCCTGTCTTCAAACTTACTTATTTAGATGTTGCTGGAGTTTTCCAAAGGTTTTTTGAATTACCTACTTGAAACATTGTTTTTACTAAACTTCCTCTGTAATCTAGCAGTATCATGTCAAGTGAAGTCTTTAATTTGGATAAAGCTGCATCAAAATTTTGAACTTAGTTTTGTACCATATGAAACTGAAGATTTTAACACCCCTTACCCCCAAAAATCCCACTTCTTGGTTTGATGGCTCTCTATTCTTTATTTAGTTTAATATTAAATGACTGCAGATTTTGATATATTTTGGGTTTGCTGGTTCTTAGTAGATATATGAGAGGAAAAGATTTTGTCATGTAATATTTCAGCATGATTCTAGACATCTACAGATATACTTGGATATCACCAAGACAACCTGAAAGTCTGACCAGTTCTAATTATTCTTTGTCTCTTGCAGAAGTGATGAGCATACTCTGTAATTCTGGGACTGCATATAAAGTAAATCTTGCAGAAAATAGCAGAAAGGCCTTGAAATCCATGGGGTCTTAAAGTCTGTATGGGCTTAATGAGAGAGTTGAAAGCCTGAAACTGTGCTGCGGAGCGCTGGGCAGTTCAGAGGGAAGCTGTCCAGCCGACCGTGCCTGCTTACTTAGCAAAAGCTATTGTATGGAAGCAGAAGTAGGAAAAGTCTTAACTTCACTGGCACGTTCCTCAGATCCCCATGCATCTTTGGTTATTTTGCAATTAACAGAATACCTGGAAGAAAGCAGTGTTCCATAATAACCTGTTCTTTAAAAAATTTTATGCATAACTGGTGACTTCAGAAGTTTTTCTTCAGCTTCAAAGGATACCTTTTGACGTGGTGGAAGGTGTAAGCCAACTAATAGGATTTCCACCCCTGCTCTAAGGAACTGATATGTCTAGCCTTGGTGGAGCAGTTCTTTTAGTGTTCCAATTGCCCTTCCTTAAGGGAATCTTCCCGTAGTTTAAGGCAGAAGCTTCTTTCCCCAACGTGCAAATAACAGTTTCAAGGCAGACAACTTATGGTTCTAACTATTCAGAGAGCTGAGGTCTGATCTACCCATTTTCCCCCTGTGATTTGTATCCACAGCATTTCATCCTACCAGCAGAAATTGCAGAAAATGCAAATTTAAGCCTCTTGACTATCTGTATTTCCCATGTGAGTGCATAGATGGAAAAGGGTGTTGAAATTTGCATTGGAAAGTAAATTTCAAGTTTAAAATCAGTTGTCTTTGGAAGAAGCTGCTTTGAAAATTTGATCTGATAACTCATGAAGATTTTTGGTTGCTACAGTCTGTATGCATACAGACTGTGGGAATAATTTTTTTTTCTAGGTTTGATGAGAATCACTGGTAAACTGATTACAGATCTATGAAGATGCTTGCATCAGGGTGAATAAATTTAGAAACTGATTGTATTTTGACCATTTTAGTCAAAACTCGCACAACAGTACAGAAAACTATTTTCCACTATTGCCCTATCAGTTGTTTACTTTATCTCTCTATTTTTCAGTGTCCCTAGAAGATGGGCTAACTATAATCCGATATATTTTATAAGCCATGTTAGCCTCTCTGCTTTCCACAGAGAAATTCTTATTTGCCTGACTGTCAACTGACTTTTCTCTATCCAGGTATAATCTTGGTTTTACAAGTTCCTGCAAAACTGGCAATAAGCTTTCAATAAATAAAATTGTTAAAATGATGGGTTACTTAATGTCTGTTGCTATGTGGAGAATCCAATATTATATGAAAGATTTTGAGATTTGAGTGAAGTATAAGAGTATTTTGAAAATTTCCAAAAGAAGCGAGGATAAGCTCCCTCATCTTGATTGAAATATTGTTTATAACTCATTTTGCAAACTCTTCCCCATCCGCTCTGCAGATATTTCAGACTCTTCCCCTCAGAAATACAGCATTGGCAAAACCGATGTTTGTTTTGTGAAACTTTAACTTTGATATAACTGCCTCTCCTGACAAAGACCCTCTCAAAGTTTTGCCATTTCTCTCTCTTGCATTTGTGTGCCTTATGGGTGGACTTTCCTAGCAATGTCTTGGTTTAGGAAAAGTCACCTAAGAAGCTGTTGTTCTGATGAGGTTTTGGAACTGTCTGAACAGTTTTCCCTCCTCCTTTTATGGTGAGACTAACTTTACTGTATCTGGTAGTTTTAATTTAACACAGCTTGAGTAACATTTCTTTTCATCCCTCTGGATTACATTGCTTTCATGCACCAGATATTTGCTGGCTGTACGGTGGTCATAGACATGGTATTTGCCAACTCGCAGACTAGACTGAACTGGAAATGCTGAGTTTTCAGGTTTGAAGCTCTTTCGCTATTTTATAAATTGTACTGTAGTCCATGCAAGAATAAATTTAAAAGATCCTGTAAGCTTCTTCATCTTCAGAACTTGTCAAAGATCTGAAGTGATGGCCTTATGTCACTTCTCTGCCTAGGAGAAAATGATCTCTGCCATAGCTAGAACAACAGAGAGTACACAGAGTACAAAATATTAGTTGGAGTGCATACACTAACTTTTTGGTTTGCATTTGTTGTGGTATCTGAAGTACTGTAAGTGACTGTATGCCAGAGGCTGGATGTCAGTTCTTGTGTTCAAGGCATGCTTTGTAATTCATTTTCTGTCTAAATTCTTGAGGCTGCCTCCTGTATTTGAGGTTTTTCATACAAGACACGAGTAATAATCCCACAAGGCTAATTAGAATATGCCTAAACTGCCAGGGCTGAATTTCATAGCTGTTTGGACTCCAGTGTTTGCTGGAGAGAAAATGGAGCATAAAATGAGGAGCCTCAGTTTTTAGACTCATGAAATCAAAGTTATTTAACATTGAGTTCTCTCATCCCCGACTTCAGTGCAGCAGTGTGGTTCAGTGAATAGAAAACAAATCTTTTTTTAAGGTAATCTTTGAAACAGATTAACATAGGCTTTAGATGCACATAAAAGCTTCCTCCCTACCACCTTAGTTTCTTTTCTAGCTGTTTTGTGAACAGTTAAATTTCTGAGGCAGAACTTGCACAAAAATAGTAAATGGAGGGGAAAACATTCTGTTACAATACTTTACATCCAGATCACACTTCTTTTCATGTAATCTGAAGATGAAGCTGTTCTTTCAGATAGTTGATTCATGTCACCCACTGTGGGAGACCTCAGCTGGTCCGAGGGATCGGAATGTGAGTTTAACATTGACCTTGAGCAGATACCCGTGTACCCTTGAAGAGACTGGAGAGTCCTGAGAAGAGTGGAGCAAACAAGTGAACACAGTGATAAACATTCTAAGGGTTGGCAAATATCCTGGCTTTGACCAGAGCATGAACAGCGCGTGATCAACAATTGTATTGGCTGGCTGGCGCGTGATGTGAGAGTGGATTGGGCAAAAGTAGAATGGTAGAGTATATAAAAAAGCACTGCTTGTAAAATAAAGGGGAATTGAAGACTTGCTCTAACTTGATATTCGGTGTCGTGTCCGTCTCTACAACGACAACCCACAATTAAAATGTCCTTGCTGTTTAAAAAATGCTTCTCAGCATGTCTAAAAATGTTGTTGAAACAATGGCTTGTTCACAGTCAGAGAAGGGCTCGTAATGCTTTATAGAAGACTGATGCAATTACTTGATCAGAAAAATCTGTTTTTATCTGATTTCAGATGAAGTCATATATTTTTTTGTATCTTGACAGTTTGCTTAAAACCAGATCTTACTGATTTGGAGCCAGACATGGTAAGTTACACTGTATTTGTGATTCATGGGTTATACAACATATTTACAGGTACAATCATACTGATCTCATTCAACATTGCCATTTCTATCTGCATTTCTGGCACCAAATGCGTTACTTCATTTGTTATAGGTACTCGGGGATATGCAGTCCAAACTTTCTAAACTCCACACCTGTGATTATTGATAAAGTAAGTTGTGTTCTTTCTGACATTACTGAGTCCTTTGAGGAAAGCAACATCATGAAGCTTGTTCTTGCTTACATAGTAACGTTTGGGCATTTCTGAAATACTGAAAAAAAACCCCCAAAACTTCTGTTCATTCAAATTGATTAAAGGATTGAGTTGTCACAGCTCTTAACATCATAATTTTAAACTTCTTGCTGCCTTCTGGAATTTATTATCCCGAATTGGACACATAGGTATCCTGTTCAATGTGTGAGAAGGATCCCCCTGCTTGCGAGTATGGGATCCTGGTGCACAAACTTCTGACTAAATGACTAATGGCCGTATTTCTGTCCTCGGTACCTGTTAGGATCCTTACCTTGTGGGGCTGCCTAGCTGCAGATTGTGGCAGTGTTTTTTGACTGTAGTTCCAAACCCACACTTCTCTCTGGGAAGCTGCCTGGCGAGCAGTGGTTAGACCACTTACTGGAGTACTGGAGAACAGAATCCCATTCCCTTTCTCAGTGAAAGTTCCTGACTGCAAAGTTACGGATGTTTTGTGACGTGAGTTTTTTTCAGTTTGAAGTTGTTCCTCTCTTGGTAGTATAATTTGGTGTTCACAGACTGGATGCGTGTTATTGTTTGTGGATGGAGGGTTATATAGATCCTTGTTCAGTGAAACAAAAGCATGGACTGAAGCAGGAACTGGAACTCCTCTTGCTGCCCTAACCAGTAGGAGTGTGGTGGGTACTTCTAGGTTTGGGCTCGCGGAAGCTCTTATTCCCTTCCGGACTGTAACAGCTCCAACTGGAGAGTTTTGAATTTCTTAGCAATTGGTAGGTAAGAAAGATCCCTGCAAGCCAAGCTGGACTGCTGTAGCAGCTGAGTAGCGAGAACACCTGCCAGCTCTTCAAATGAAGAGACTTGCTTTTTTTTTTTTTTTGGTTTTGAACTGTTTCAAAGCATAATTCACAGTTAAGGGCTGTGAATTTCATGTGGGGGAGGCCACCTTTTTTGCAAGGCAAAAGCAAGACATCTGAATGGCACTGCTAGGTGGGTTTAGGGTAGAGCTGTCTATTTTGCTTTCTCTATGGTCTGGTCAGTGTAAGGAGATTTGTTAATCCTTCCTAAGTATTTGTAAATACCACCTGTGTTATTAAGGGAGAAACAGAAAAAGCCCTCAGGGCTTGCGTGGTTTGTTGCAGTTTCAAGATGTTTGAAAATTGAGTACCGCAGTTCTAAGCATTGCTGTGTCTAGGTCCTTTGAAAAGACCAAAGTACCTAAATTCAATTAATATTTGACCCGGTGCACCTGTGCCACTTAAGCCTGAAGATTTTTTCCTACTTTGAAAGGGCCAGGCCACTCATCCCTTTCCCATTATCCATTCTGTGCATGGATCTGCTCAGTGTGATTGTCATTATATTCCTTAGAGATGGCTGCAAGTTGGTGTGGCAAAGGGTTTATGACAGTGATGTGAGTTTTACATGAGGACTTGTAACAGTCGAGTGCTCTTGCTACTCTTTGAATCCCAATGACTCGACCATTTTCATGTTGCACATGGAAGGAAGTTTATTCCTACAAACACTACTGAATAGTCGCTATTTATCTTTTCCCTTTCCTTCTCCATCTTCTGATTGTTGATAAATACATGATGTGCATGTAGCTTGACCATTTTCTGAGGCAGGCATCATGGTGATAACATCACCACTCCAATTAAACCGATAGGAATTGATTTAGGATTTCACATTTAACTCAGCATATGTTTTTAATAGTATCTGTTACCTTTGGAGTAATACACATGTAATCTAGGAAGACCTGTTTGCATGCCTTTATGCACATTTTCCACAGCTATTTGTTCACCTCATTCAAAACCAAGATGCTCATAGTCTCATATTAAATGTCTAAATCGATCACTTTCCTCTCTAACTTGTAATGTGCAATAGCAACGAAAAATATCCCTGTTCATGTGAGCAATACTTTGAGACTTAAGGCAGGTTGCTGCAGGCAAAAGGAATTTGCACTATAGAGGAGTAAATGTGCTATGGTCATGAAAACAATGGAGACGTTTCTTCTTTGGAGAGCGCTTTCTATAAAATACAAAATAAACCAGCCTGAATTTAGTCAGGCTTGTCTCGCCATACCCTGGGGTGGCAGTTTCCTGGTCTCCTGTGCTTCATGTCTGTCACAACATTAAGGAAGGAATGAAGAATCACAGGAGAAACATAACATCAACATCTAGCAGGACAATTAGCAATCTATTCAGAGCTCATCACTGCGCATACTAAGATCCATTACATTTTGCTGCTCTCTTTAATTAGGGTAGCAGCTGCTCTGCTACTTCTTATAGGAGTGACAATATTACAACACTACGCAGAGGGGCTTTGTTTTTGTCAGCACAGAAGAAGGCAGTATATTCAGCAAATGGTATTTCAGGGGAAAAAAACTGCCTGTATTAAGAGACTCCAGTTATTCCCTAGCTCCATATGACTTCCTCCCTTATGTCTTCCCTGTTCTTCATTATTCAGAACCTCATTTTACCATTCGTAATGGTTTCAGCTGGGATAGAGTTAACTATCTTATGAGCAGCTGGTACGGTGCTATGTTTGGGATTTAGGATGAGAATAACCTTGATAAAACACTAATGTTTTCAGTTGTTGCTAAGCAGTCAGGCCTTTTCTGCTCCTCACACTGCGCCTCCAGTGAGCAGGCTGGGGGTGCACGAGAAACTGGGAGGAGACGCAGCCAGGACATCTGACCCCAACTGACCAAAGGGATATTCCATGCCATAGACGTCATGCTCAGTATATAAAGCTGGGGAAAGAAGGAGGAAGGGGGAACATTTGGAGTGACGGCATTTGTCTTCCCAAGTCACCGTTATGCGTGATGGAGCCCTGCTTTCCTGGAGATGGCTGAACATCTGCCTGCCGATGGGAAGCAGTGAATGAATTCCTTGTTCTGCTTTGCTTGTGTGCGCAGCTTTCGCTTTACTTATTAAACTGTCTTTATCTCAACCCATGAGTTTTCCTTATTTTTTCAGATTCTTCTCCCCATCCCGCTGTAGGGGGGAGAAGTGAGCGGGCAGCTGCATGGTCCTAGTTGCCACCTGGGGTTAAACCAAGACACCATTAAATTATAAGGAAATATTTTCCACAGATAATGGAATTAAAGAGACATCAGGAACAAGTCAATAAACCATTATGAGAATCACAAACATCATAATTTCACAAAAATTATACATGTCCTGCTCAGAGCTACAGTTGTGTTGCTGTGGTTTATGAGGAGACTAATGATTTAGCAGTTCTCTTATTTTTGGTTTTAGAAGACAGTAACTTAACATTTCCAGTTGATTTTTAAGTCCTCCAGAAGAGGGGTTCAGGCTGGTCAGATTGAGTCTAAGGTGACTAGACTTCGTTAATTCTCAGTTGCTAGCAAAGAGACAAGTTCCTTCTGTTAATGATTTAAAGTGCTTAAATGCAAGTTTTGTTCCGAATTGACTCCCAGGGAAGGACACTGTCTCTCCGTAAACAGAGCCATGTAAGCATTTGTAAATACTCCACAAGTGAGTTTTGAAATTTTCCAGTTGAAATTTTCCAACTGTTGTTGGAATTTGACTGGGGATATTTGGATCAAATGCAAACTTTCCTCCAAAGTTTGAGCAAGTCAGAATGAAAAACAAATTGCTGTGTGAAGTTGACTTCAGTGAATAATTAACCTGAAGGTTAAGGATTTTGTTTTGATGCCAGATGTTTCTCAACGTGTAATATATATATTAAAACAGTATATGTATATATGTATACTTTAAAAACTAAAGGTTAGGGAAGTATGGCACTTTCAAAATGCTGGAATGTTCTTATAAAGGTTTTTATAGTCTGAAAAATTCAATGTAACTGACAAATTTGCAAAGAATTTTATATTCCAGTGCATGTTTTGCTAAAAGATTGGGTATTTTTTTTTTAACATTATTTAATATTTTATTAGGTCTATGTGTCTCAGTCTTAGTCTCTAGTGTATATATAGTGCCAAGATAGTGTAGCTGTATTTCTATACTGTGAAAGAAAGGCATATTCATGTGATATCAGCTTATTTAATTTGTATACGATTGGTTATAAAATGTATCAAGTGAGCCATTTCTATCTAACATGAAGATTGTATAGGACATGGCTGAGGAGTGACTGCTTCAAGAAAAGCTGGATCCACAAACTTAGAATAATAAAAAGAGAAAGTCCATTTGGCTGGCTGCTGTCTCAGAAAGATGCACTCTGAAATGTGCAGAAGATAGGAATTACAATATTGCATTTTGTGTGCCTTAAGACTTTCAGCCTGACCCTCCTGACCTCTGCCCTGTTGCAGGTATTGTTTCTGCTTGGAAAGATTATAATGAATTATTTGAGTTCATTCATACGCGTAGTTTCTTATCTCAAAAGAAGCCAGCTGTGGGGACTGGCCGAAGCGGAGGGGCTGGGGGCTGGGCTGTGGTTTGCACGGTCCAGAGAAGCCCAGATGCAGGCTGTCGGGCAGATGGTTTGAGGCCGAGAGTTTTGTTGGGTTTGTCTGGTTTATGTACTTCTGTTGAAGTAAAAACACACAAAAGGAGGTGAATTGTCAATTCATCATGGGGCTGTTAAAGACATAGCTCCCTCTGAGGCCTAAAATATATTTCTTCACTTTACAGAGCATAGGCAAAGTCCAGCCTGGAGGGGCAATTTTGTTGGCTACCATGCTTTTCAGTCCTGATTCCCCCAGTCTCTCACTTTGGGGATGTGACTGGTTCAGACTGTTTCTTCTCATCTGCACGCTCACATTTCCTTCCTGTGAAAGGCTGAGGGCAGGAGCGGTGTGTGAGGTAGGGTCTGAGCCCTGAGAAACACTGCAAGGTCCTGCCCTAGGATTGTAGTCAGAAGGAAATGAATGGTGGGTCTGAAGATCCCAGAATGTGTGAAAATTTGTTACTCGATATGCAGGAACTCTATCATTGTGGATGGAACTATGTTTTGAATGAAATTAAGATAGCTAATTGAACATAGACAGAGGTAAAATACTCTGGTGTCTATCATCGAGGAAAGAAATTGCCTCAATACTAAAAGACGAAATGCATACCTAACTAGAACACAATAGGAATTACATGTTTTTAACTTGATCAAAACTCAAGTGTTGGATACATTTCCACTTGCTTCTCTTCTGTTAAGCAGTTTAATAGTTTAATTTTCAAATCTTTCCTTTCTCTTTGGAAATCTTTGGAGTTTTAAATGTGGCTTTATGTTGTGGGACTGCAGCTCCTGAAAATTGTCATCACATTTGAGGTACAGCCTGAAATTTCCCAAGGCAAGCAGTTTACAAAATGTAGGGCAGAGCAACCTTGCCTTTGTAACAGGAAAGAAGTATATAATAAGTTTTGAATTAGTATAATTCTATTTGCCTGTATAATACATACAGTTCTGTTTACATACTTCATATTATGATCATACTTACCTGCTTGGCCAAGAAAGGACTTCATGCATGGATTTTGCAAGTCTTACGGGTTCCTTCTGAATTTTTTTAACTCTCCAAAAATAAGAATGTCATGTACAAAATTTATTTGATGTGACTTAAATATTTACCTTAAACATGGTTTTCCCTTAAATATTTTTGAGATCATGCAGGGATCTGCATGTTATCCCATGTTAATTTTGGTTGTAAGAGAATTAAATCATTAAAAACAGTGAGCTTTGCACTGCACTGTTAATGGCAGGTTTGTAGTTTATGGCAATGGGCTTGCAGGATCAGTAGTCACCCAAGTACTTTTAAATAAGGTCCTAATTATGAATGGAAACATATTGACTATGTATAGAAACCTTCATCTCTGCTGGAGTAGAACATTGGTGCCTCTTCATTTTGCTAGATAACCATCCTCCCACCCTGTCTTCTTGTACCAGTGTGATAATAGCATTGCCGAGAAGGCTTGCATTTCTGGCCAGTGAAATTTGTCAGGGAGTTCCTATCTTTTTAAAATAATGAAATTAAGGGCAAATTTTACTAAAGAAGCAGCTGTTAAAACACTTTCTCTTGGGTGGCGGGAGAGAGGGCACTAGCTTCAGGCATTCTTTGTGCTACTCTCTGGAGGCTGCTTACCTGTACAATGCTGCGTCTGCTGTCCAGGAGCTGTGAAGAAAACATCTCTTTCAAAGAGTTTGCAATCTAATGCCCTAAACCTGCATTGGAATTTAAGGAGCAGAAGACTGCAGACTTGTTTCTTATTACTTTGGTACGCATCTGTGTAGATGTCTGTATAGGTCAGGCTTTCCACACTGGTCACAGTGGGGAGACAGAGGAAATATTAGTGCTTTTAAATGTGACGCTTTTTTTAACACCACAAGTAGCACTGTGACTTTTTCCATCACAGTTCCTTCCAGTAGACAGAGGGTTGATGATTTGGCTTTGCAATTCCCCCTGAAGGTGGGATGGGTCAAAATTAGGTAAATGGATACAAAAGTTGTGACAAATTTCACATCATTGTGTGAAGACACGGGACCTGAGTCTGTACTTAATGGTATGTAGTTACACAGTGACTATATCTTTGGAATACTGATGCTCCAAAAAAGACCTACCTGTTTTATGTGACCACATGAAGGTTCCATGGTTTTGATCAGCTTTACCAAGCAGCTGACTTTTTTGAGTCCTCAGAGTGATTACTTAGGAAAGGCTGCATTAGGTGCTTTAAATGAGAAATTCATTATGTGATTTCTTGTCAAGGACTTGCAGCAAAAATGGCTAGTTGTTTCATTTTATTTCTTGGCATTAAGTAGTTCCAGAAGTTAAAAGTTAGTCAAATCTGCAGTTTATTTCCAATTACAAGAAATAAGGGTTGTGGTCACAGTGGAAAGAAATAGCTAAACAGCTTAAGCAAATTTTTTAAAACAAGAATTGAAATTGTCTGACATACCAGCGGGAGATGTATTTGGTTCTTCATCTTGGATTTATTAGTATTTTCCTGACTTGTAGGTGAATGAGAATAACAGATACTAAAAAAAATATAAAATAAGAAAAGTATTTAGGTTATATACCACTGGTATATTTGACTCAGCTGGCTGGGAAGAAATTTTAACCAAAAAAGCAGAAGTCAGTGAAAGAACGTTCTGACATAATGTAATTCTGTTGCTGTTCAATAACATTACTTACTCATGCAAGTAAGTCCCACTCAGCTGAAGCATCTTACTTGCAGGGAATTTGGGTAACAAAGCTGTGCTTTTTTAAAAAAATGAGTTCATTTGGTGACATTTAAAATGCTATTCCTGTTATGACTAAGGATTTCAGTGATAACACTGTGGCACTAGTGATTCCCTGGGTATTTTTGAGTAATTAGATTTACCCAAGGGCATACTTGCTACTGCTTTTCTTCTGTTTCTTGTACGTGAACAAATTGGAACAACGTATGAATAATCCCAGCCATGCAGAAATAACGATAGAGACCTGCTTTGCTCTTCGCTCTCTCTCCCCCTGGGCAAATCAGATATTGAGATGCTCACCATAATTTTTATGTACCTGTAGGGAAAATGCATGATAAAATGCTGCTAGAAGGATAACAATTACAGCATGAAAAACCACTGTAAACCAAACAATTCTCTTCCAGCGATACCTGCTTTCCCTTCCCCGTTTTCATTTCTCAAGAAATTAAACAAGGAAAGGACTGTGTTGTCCCCCTTCCCATATCACATTAACAATGGGGAACATGGTGTCTGTGTTGTTTTGCCTGCCAATGTTCTTTGTAAAACAGCTATAAAGAGTAAGCCCATCAGAAAATAAAGTAACACACCTTCTCTGATGGACCGTGCTTAACAATTACTTATTATAGTATCATTGCTCTCTAAGCTTCCTCCAGGCAATAAAGTCTATGCTAATTCTCACTCAGTAGAAAACTTCTAAAATACCACTGTTCTAGTAATTCTCCTCTTGACTTTGTTACTCAGAATTGATTCCAAAGAAACAAAAACAGAACAAAAGGAATAGGCTAAACCTTGCAGTCCAATGCTCTTTTAAATGAGAAGATAAGCAAAAAGCAAGAAAAGTCTGCTTTTGTCCGATATAGCATTTGCATCTGGAAAATTTGTTTAGGCCTGGAAACTGATGATGCAATAACCCTTTTTATCACCATTGATTGCCTTTTATTAAGAATAGTCCAAGCAGGGATATAAGAATTGCTTCCTAAAGCTTTTAAAGTCATGACAGCTGACTTCCACATGAGCAAGTGTTAATTCAGTTTGCTGTAGCATTTAGCATCCTTAACTGTTCTGGTACTTTTCTATCAAAATTTTTTTGAGTTAGTAAGTTTTGCCTCCCTCCTGCCCCTCCCCCCCAAAAAAAAGGAAAAAAGTGATAGTATTTAGAAAATACCATGTACAATATGTTACGTAGGTTCATTTTGAAACCTGCTCACTCTGCTGTAGGATGGAATATGACTCTAAGGAAATATTCTGTATAATACAGTGGAGAAAAATAGACTTTGTTGTGACCTTTACGTTGAGCTTTTCTGTTCTGAACCACATTATTTTGCTAAATACAAAGGAACTGGACCCAGCCTGTAACCTTTTGTTATCATGCAGCTTTGAGAAATGGAATTTCTGAGCACCAGAATGACTTTTGCCATTAGAGAGATACTGTTTGGGTTTTTTAAAGAAAGAAAAAAACAAACACCAACCTTGAAAAGATTCAGAATTGTAGTCCTATACCAGAACATTTTCAATATTGTCATAAATTAAAGCTTCTTCTACAGAGACAGTAACATCTGAAGTCAATTGCAATCCATGTTGTCCTCAGCTTTTTTTGATCCCAGAGGTGCTCAATACCTCTAAGGAATGGCTCTTCGCCTCATCAGTCCTTTCAAGTAAGGAAGCTGTAGCAGAAAGCTGATTAAATGATTTATCCTTGATTTTCTATAACTTCTGTGAATTTGCATTTGTGGCCCTGTATCTTTGCTGTCATAGCATAGTTCACTTTCAACTGGTATCTCATTCAGAGCTTGCTAATTGAGAGATACAACATCCAGAGGAAGCAGAGGTGTGCTTTATTTTAAATATTGATGTTGCAGTTTAATCTTATTGCTTAATCCCTTTTCCCACTCTGCTGCTCAGTGCTAAAAGACACTGATTTGTTCCTCTCGCTGAAAGATGTCTTTCTCTGATCTTTGCAGTGCAAGTTTACCACTGAATGGTGACAACCTTCCCTGGAGTGCCAGATCCTGCAAATGTGGCACCTGTTCAAGATCTCCCCTTCCTCAGGACTGGCGCGTTGGGGGCTTGCGTGCCACTCTATAGTGCTTTGCAAAGCTGTTCTCAGTCACTGTGTGATGGCATAGATTCAGAGCACTAAAAAATATTTTGTCTGGAAGCTACCTGTGACTCAGGATTAACTCTGAAAGTTCCTTTAATTTGTTTCAGACAGCAGGCTGCCAAATCAAGCTGCTCCCAGGCTGCTCTCATGGTTCTCCAGAGCTGAGATATCATCCCCTGGACAATCTTGGTCCCTAGGTGTGTCTTTCTAAAATTAATACTGAAGATTCTTCATGCATATGTTCCCCTTATCTCCTTTACCAGTGGGGATTTCACCCTTTGTGCTTCTGACACTTTTCAGTTTTGATCATTGACCTGGTTATGAGCATCTCTCTTCTGGCCTGTTTCTTTGGCAGGTGAAGTTGCATTGTGATAAATAGATAAAAGTGACACTTTAGGAATGTGCTTCCCAAGGAGATGGACCTCAGCTAGCCCTATATCTCATTGGTGTAAAACCACAAGGTATTCACCCTGTGCCAGAGCCTCCTTTTCTGGCAAGAAAGGCTTTCTGGATATCGTTGAGTTTAAACATATTCTTCCAGGTCATGTACAGATTTAGAAATAGTTGTACAAACCTGTTAATGAGAACAGAGAATCCGGTCATTACCAGCTCTTTAAAACTGCACCCAATGAAAACCAAATGTTTTTGATGATAGCGTTAGAAGTGGAGCTGTTGAGCTATATTAGTGATTGATCTTCTGAGTGGTATGTTTCAAGTTGCATTCAGACCATGAGAGATGGACTTCTTTATTTTGATCGATGTGGGTGTGCTTTGTAGAAGGAAAGGACTTCAGAAACACTCCTTATCTTTTTAAAGCACAGTCTAAATACTGAAGTCTTCTGGATAGACAAGTGGTACTGGGAAGTTTGGATCTGGAACCAGTTTGCTCCTTGGGCCCACTGCTACTTTCCCAGCAGATGGGCTCTGAGAGTTTGTAGATGATGAAGATAAATAATGTGCATCCACTGTGTCACTGACAACTGATGCTATTCTGTGTTTAAGCCTCCATTCCCTCCGTTTACCACTGCAGTTCTCTCATCTCTCTATGCCTTCTGCTCTGGGCTCTCAGGAGGAGTGAAGCACTGCGAATCATTAGGCAGATACCCAGCTGAGTTGTTAATATAGGACCAGGTAGATCGAGGGATTGGAAAAGAACAGTCCTAGACTATTGAGTCTCCCAATACAGTACTGACTGGGCAAAATCTGAAACAGCTTGACCAGCCAGCCAGTTCTCCCAGCTAGGGTACACACAACGCTCAAGTAATACTTGCTTTATACGGCTGTATCCTGAAAATGCTGAGAGATGATGGGGGAAAGGTAACCTCATAGCAATTGTATGATTGTGTTTTCAGTTAACAAAGTGGCTTTACAGTGCTTTTCTTTGCTTTTAGGGAAGTGAAGTGGACAGGAAAGGAGCAGCAGTAGGAAAGCTGGGAAACTCTTAACCATATGGGACAATGTAGTATTAAGAGGCGGGGGAGGAGTAATATCTAATGATTAACACTTAATACAGATGTATTAAGGCAATGGAAATAAGGATAACAAAAGGGAGAGTGTTAGTGAAGTGGCTGTGGTGCATGGTGGCTAGGCAATAAAGGAAAATATGAGGGGGTGTGCCAGGGGTGCAAACATAGGTCTGTTAGAGCTTTTTAGTTTGCTGGGTAAGGGATCAATACCTTATTAGAGAATGCGTCTTACACTTGTGGATGTAAGAATACTTTCTAAGCAAGGAAACTGAGAAGCCTTTCTGGCGAGATTCACCGTCTGAATGATGGAGGAAGTAGGATATTTGGTGTGCCGTGGAGCACAGCTCCCTGTTCGTATTGATTTAGAGTGGGCTGGTAGCAATCGTGATGTGTTACACTTACACTGATACAAAACCTACCAGGCCTCAAACTGTCTGAGCTTTTAGTTCATCAGTTAGTGGAGCTGCTTCAGTCTGTCCTCATTTACTAATTCGTTCAATCGAAACATTTTATGAGGACATGAGGTACCTGTCTACTGATCTGCTTGAATCCAGCTGATGTCTGATATGGAGAGGAGGCCTAATTTTTTTTACTTGCCATTGCCAGCTCTAAATGTAGCATTAAAAAATTGCATGTAATGTCTGTAGTCCGGAAACACATGTGAAAGGCCAGAAAGCTATTTTCCACTCATCCCTTTTTGTCTGTCTGCTTGCTTGCTTTCTTGAGTGCCTTCTTTCCTGTGATGACAGGAAAAAACCTGTTTACATTGTCAGAGTGTCTTGGTTTGGAATTGCGTAAGATGTAATGTAGGAAGGGTTAAGTGAGACCCTGAATAGACACCCTGCATAATCAAGGTCTTTTTGCCTAACTGGATTCTTGTCCATAATTTGGAATTTTCATGCTTTTTTGTGAGACCACTGGAGGAACACTGCAGTCCTATTTCAACACATGAGGAGATACATAAATTCCTATCTGGAGACAGAAGAATGCTTACTATAATAATACTATAGCAGTTTGTTTTTATAGTTGAAGTATAAATCCAAGAGCTGCAGCTCATATTTCACATAATTAGTAACACCTCATTTTGTTTTCCTTTTGTTTATTTTAATTTTGTTTAATACCCAGCAGCAAATGGAACTCTGGATTGTTTGATGAAATGAAACAAGTGAGGCAAGGTTAAGTCCTTTGTTCACTGGAGGTTAGTTAAAGTGCTGGGAAGACACAGACAATACAGGTTCCATTGCATGTAAGAACAAAACTTACCTTTGGAATATTTTTAGGAAGGGTATATCATGGCTTAGTTCTAAGATTTCCAGTTCTGTTTCAAAAACTTAGAGAAATTTTTTTTCACATGATTAGGTGAAAGTAGACCTAATCTGACCATTATAAGTGGATATTGGATAAGCAATGACATTGCTTTTTAGCTTCCTGCCAGTCAAAGTTCTCTGTAAATCTGCATTGTTGTCTGTCTTCTGGGTGTACAGATTTGGTCAGTGCCAGAGCTTCTTTTTTTCTTTCAACACTAAATATCAACTCATATTCATTGGTATTTTTGCCTTGATTCATTTTTTCATCCCCTGTTGAAACCTTTTGGTTCTTTCAAGACCCATTCTCCTTGTTTGTCATCTGGCAGGAGGAGGGTTATTGCATTTATCCCAGTGTCTACTGATGATAGCTAAATCTACATAATGAAAAGGTAAAAGGAAATAAATTCCTTTTCCAGCTTACTTTCCTAAACAAGATATTCTAAGGAGAAATCTACCTTTTTGCTGCTCTGAATTGGTTGCTTGGTTGCACTGGAAATCACATTGAAATCTTTCACATACTTTTTCTTGAATGATCATGCTGCAGCTTCCCCATTTATCCAGCATTGCTCCTTGCAGACATATTCATTCTCATAGACTGCAGTAATGAAGATTAGGCAGACTCTGTTCGAGTATTAAGTTTTGGATTTTGTTTCTGAGGTACACAACTACCTGGCGCTGAAAGGGTTTCCTCGTGGTCTCAGGGCAGGCAGTTAATCACTCATGGACTACAGGGGCTGCTTTTGCTGTTTCTTTGGTCCTGTGCCACTTCCTCTTGTTTGGGTTGTTTCAGCATATTGCATCATTCTGTCCAGACCTCATGCAGAAATGTTAGCAATTCATCTTAGTATTTTCCCTACGTCAGCTGAGGTTGCAAAACTAACATCGTTTTTCAAAATGCCATTTTAGGTGGCAGAGAACTGTATCCTGTAGTTCTCACTGGGCCAGAAGGAAAAAAAATCTCGTGTTTGCTGATTTAACAGTACAGAATCAGACTCAACTGTCTACAGTACTATCGTATTCCAAAATTTACCACTAATTCTAGTTACTATTTTCTGCCAAAATTAAGAACAAATTGCATTACACTGTAGATTGTTTTTACATGCTTGTAATATCTGAATGGTAATTTGAGATGCGAAAATTTATAGGCTTAGGTACAGATTTTAATTCCACAATTGACTTGGAAATATTACAACCAGTAACACTCTTGACTTTTATTAGTGGTAATAAATCCAATCTTGAGTACTTTTCCCTGTCTGTCTGGGGATTGTATGAGATTTTCTTGACCTGCGGTCCTAAGGTAACCAGAATTTTGACTGCATTGTTTGACAGGGTGAGGAGCTAGAAGATAACGATGGCCTTCAAATTTCATGAAAGAAAGTAGCTAAGGAGAGAGAACATCCTTTTATGGCCCAGGGAACTGAGGGTTCGAGGTGCCAACTCAGCCCTATTAGTTACCACAGAATTCTCCAAGAGAAAGTATTAATAGTGACCTAGGATATATAGAAGTCAGAGGATGTAATCCCCAGTTGTGTGCTTTGCTTTCTGGATTCTCTGCTGTCTAATAAGGGGTGAGGTTATACCGTTTGGAACTATGGAGATCTGAAAAAGGCTTGTGTGCTCAAAAGTGCCGCTCTGTCAGTGGTATCAGTTGATCTAGTAAGATATTACCACTCTATATAAACCTTGCCTTGCTTCATTATAATGCAGTTAAAAATATCAATCAGGCATGAGACACAAATTTATAGAAGAAACATGTCATTAGTTTCTGTTCAGACTTGTTTATTTTATGGTCAAGATGGGCTTCTTTAGGGAGAAAAATAAATTCTAAAAACGACTTGCCTTTTATTTTTTAAGAGCTATAACTGTTACAGTTGCTATTAAAATAGTAACTGATACAACTGAAAGAATCATACTTATTGAAAAGTACTGCAACTTCGTAGTTTTCTTAATAGTGAAAAGAAAAGCTGTGAGAATGCAGGAAATGCCCCCATATCTATGGGTTAAAGAAATGTCTTTTTTTAGATTTGTCTCCCATAGTGTTATGAGCATCAATTCATCTTTCCTTACAGGTTGGAAGAATGACTACCCTCATTTTATAGACTGGTAAAAATGGGAAGTGCCAAAAATTTAGGAGTGAATTCTGGCAGGCTGTATCTACAATATCATTTTTGTTGGAGAAAGAGTGGTTTTGAAGGGAATCCCCTGACTGTTTCCCCACTTAACTGTTGTGCATTTATTTTGAAGGGCAGCTTTGGGGTGCACAAACTAGATACCTTTCAGTATAGCCTCTTCTGAAAGGAGTCTTTCGAGTACCTCACTGAAATCATAGATTAATATATGATTGAATATCTCACTGAAATGGGTTGGAGCAGCCAGATCCCTAGATGTATTTGGTCAGAATCCATCATTTAGATGCTGTTGCTCAGCTGCCGTCTTACCCTGTAGGTTCTTGTGTTTCTGCAGTCAGTCATGTCTACAGGGCTGATTCATCTCCTCAGGCCTTGCACTACTTAGATCTATAGCTCAGACTGAAGCTTGAGGTTCCTTGAAGTAAGGTTCTTGAACTCTGCATGTATTTTGGCCAAATCCTCTACCATAGAGTAGTTTAAGATTGTAACATTCACATTTGGTATGTGACCCTGTGGTTTGATCAAGCATCAAAATTGGCTGTTAGATGTGAAATAGAAACTTGTACTGAATTTTCTACATTCTACATGAGTGCATTAAACACCAATCCAAGACATGCTATGTGACATTTTTTCTTATTATCTACTATTAGCTTTCCTTTGCTTTAAAAAATATTTAGGGCAGGGTCTTGAGCTGTTTTCAAGGAGTTGCTGGCTATGAAACTAGTGTGACAGAGTCTGTTGGCCACCATATATAGATCAGAGGCCACACTTTATGGCATCCAATTTTGTTACATACTTTTCTTTTGTTTGGTCTCTGTTTAGTTGTCGGACAAGTTATTGACATACAATATTCACAAGGTATTATAATTATTCCCCCTAACACAACAGTTGCAACAGCTGAAAAACCTTTCCTGATTTGGATTGCTTTCCAAGCAAAGATGAACAGACTAGTTGGTTTGGGGGAAAAAAAAAAAAGGTGCAAAATCAAAGGGAAGATCTTTTGCTTTTGCACTGAAAGTAGTGTTAGATGAAACCAGGCCTTTTTGACAGGAAAGGAATTCAGAGGTTGTAAGTCTTTACTTAGAAGGGTCTGCTATTTTAAGTGTGTCAAACAGAGCAACATTGCTTCTCCACAGACACCAAATGAGTATGCAGTAGCGTGAAGGCGTATAAAACACTTGAAAGCCTAGGTTTCATTTCCTTCATACTTTAGCCAAGGTGTATTAATTTCTCATTAAAGAAATGAGCACAAAGGAAGAGAAGACAGGGAACTGAAAATGTTGTGTGAACTGAAAATGCTACGTATGGAGTCTACAGAGTAGAATCTCTTAGTAGATGGTCCCAATCAGTTTCAAGTAGTGAGCAATGGGAAGACACCTTATGACTGAAATTATCCACATATATAATATCCAGTCTGTCATATTTAATGTAATTTTGAGGACAAAATTGCTGGGCTCAGTAATGATAATCTGTCATGCTTTAGGATGGCTGCTGCTTCCAGGTATGCTCAGAAAAGTTTCAGCTGTTTGTATTGCAGTAGCTGTTTCCTTTGGTGCCATATAATAATGAGCTCTTCAGCTGAAGATACTGTCCCTCTGACATGAGGTCATATTCAAGGTTCTGATTCTTCTTTTTAAAGCATCTAGCAGCAATGTGTCCAAGGAGGCACTCCTTTGCTGTGGTATCCAACTGACATAAAATTCTGCAATAGATCATGACAAAAACATCAAATCTTTTAAGAGGTCAGTTTTAGTGCTGATATGGTTTTAGACAGGTTTCTTTAGAGCTAATGCAGCCTGTCCGTGTTTCATATGAAGGACTCTGTGTAGTTAATTGTTTTCATTTGCCCTCTTGCTGGTCTTCCATTGATGTTTCACATTTTTGTCATAGTTGTGTGACTGCGTTGTAATTATGCACATGTGCGTGATTACACTGACCTCAGTGCAACCCTGTATTTGCAATGAAGTGCATTAGGATCAGGACTTTACTGTTTAATCTTTCCGTTCTTCTAGGAAACAAGGTTTTGAATTATACAGAGGTACACCATCATATGAACAACACTGTAATAAAAAATATTTACCGCTAATAAAGAGAAAAGTATTTTTAAACAGGAACTTGGGGCTAGATCCAATTTTTCACAGTTATCAGCAACGCTTTTGCAAACTTGCAATGTACAGGATTGTGTCTGAATTTAGCTGACATGGGATAAATTTTGTAAGTCTGCATTCTTGTTGGGATCCCAACTTTAGAAAAGTAAATGATCTTGAAAGTTAAAAATTAAAAAAGGGTAACTGCAATAGAGTTAAAGAAGGCGACATTGAATATATCCTGTATGTACATGATATTGCCTGTAAATATGACCAATCCCATTTATCATGCAAATTAAACATATCTAAATCTGCAGGTTTCAAGTTTCTTTTTTTGACAGGAAGCTGCACAGACTTTGTTTCAGTTTGTTGCATCTTGCTATTCTTTTCTTTCTCTAAGTAGTTCTGTACTGAAAACATAAAACCTACTGTTCTGATAAAGCACCTGTAGCTCAAATATTTAGAGTTTTTGGTCTTTGGTCTGGGAGTCTGCCTACTCTTTCAATCCATTTTTATATTATGAAATATTGAAGTTTTGCACGACATTTATCATCCTCCAGCTGAAGGAAGAAAATTGATTACTGGCAATAAATGGATACAGCCATACTGCTCTCACTGAAATAACATCTGCTTATGTGGGGGGAACTTTGGTCCAATTTTTTTTTTTTTTTCTACATCAGTAGGATTAAATTGGGAACCATTTTTTTTTTTTTTTCTCTGCATATCATATAAACTCAAATATGTATTCCTTTGGACCTTTAAATCATACTTTCAGCATAAAGACAAATTGTTGGTGTAGTAAATTAAAGCTGCCTTACTGCAGCTATTTTGTCCAATGTTCTATCACAGACCCATATTAATAATTTATCCCTGTTAATATTATTACATGATGTAGGCTTTATTTAAATGGATTTGACAGGCCTCTTGGTTGGCTTGACAACCAGAGGGAAAAATTAATGTTCTGCCTTTAATCTTCACTCAAGGCACTAAATTATTTTGGAGGTCGAAGCTGTCATGCACATCATGCTAAATTCTTGAATGTAATAACTATTAGACTGATGTCTATTTATAGATTTATTTTTTTTTAATTGTTGTTTACTTCATGCATCTTCAGCTAATTTTGAAGGAAACATTTCTTAAATTTACTTATTGTACCAGTACAGTACTACTGTATCTTTTACGGATACAGCACTGGAGGCTATTTAACCAGCAGTAGAAAAGGAGATGATGGAGTCGGCAGTCTTTAAAGCTGTGGAAGTAAAATAGCTTTCACGCTGATGAACTGCATGGTGCACACAGCTTCTGTAACACGTGCAGTCTTAAGTACTTTAGGTCAAATATATTTAACTTTAAGAGTTCATAAAGGAAGAATTGTTTCCTTGTTTTTACTATTATTGAAGAAACATAGATCCCAAGGAGGAACTGAATCGCTAAGCACGTGACTTAGAAACCCAGATTTAAAGCTTAAGGACAGTGACTTGTTACCTTAAGAATACCATATGCTGTAGGAAAAATGTCATGCAGGATAGACTGAACGATAAAATGTTATTAGCAGTTGTTTAAAGAATGCTACAGTAGGAATTGTCACATTAAGGCTTGAGATAATATAATTATTCTTACTGATGTTGGTACGCATTTTCATAGCTTTGTATGTCCCCTGCTGTCTTAATCTGCCATGCTAAATAATGTGAAGAAGTGTGATAATGTGTATACTCCAGAACACTGTCAGGCTTACAGGCCTGTGTGTACAGCGAGGGCTCTGAGGAGAACCAGCCTCTAGAAGGCGGCGTGTATGACATCTCACTGTCTTCTGAATTGTCTCTTCTCCCTCCTGGCACAAGAACCAGTTTCTCACCTCATGCTAAACCAGTTATATAGCCAGACATTTGCCTGCCATTGAGATAATACCCTAATACCTAAAAGGCATTCATCATCATGGCAGAGGTCTACAGTGTGATTTCAGGGAAATTAAATGGAAAAATTGCTTGATCAGAACACATTGTGTTCCAATTTTTTTTTTTTAAAATTTGCCTCGAAGGAGCGAATTATGACAGTAGCACTTTTGCCTTTCTCTTGCTTATCTTAATTCTAGAAATAAGAGGTATCTGTGTATATACAATTATATCCCAGATGTTTTAAGTTCCTTTCTCACTTCTTTTTCCCCATCTGTGTACAGGCTGTACACAAGGAAAATTGTATTGCAATGAACATGTCTATTGCAATAAAGACAGTCTTTAGTGATGGGGTCGAGAACAAATGTGGTAAACATTTGTCTTTCCATCTGAATGAACTTCTCTTGCACTGTTTCAAATTGTAATATTGTGTAGTGGGTTTTTTTTTTTTTTTTACCTTCTGGAGCTACTGCTGTGAATGGAAGATAAAGCTGTTGAGACTAGCGTAGTATATGACTCCAGAAATCAGTAACAGTTTAACACCATAAAATAATTACAGTTAATTCTATGTGCTAGATACTTTCCTTTCAAACTTTGTGCTTGCTGTTGGATGTGGATAAGAGCAACACAAGTCTGAGTTACAATCCACTTACTGAAGGTAGAACGCGGTAAACAAAGATTATGCTACTGCAAGTATTTGCACCTGCATTTAGAATTCCTGCCAGCAGAACTGACTGAGCATGTTTTAAGCAAGTTCCTGCCCCTCCACTGCGCCTTTACCTTCACATTGAAATAAAGCTGGCTATTGTAACGGGCCGGTGATGGTTTTCACAAGCCGGTTTGGGAACGGGGGATATGAGGCAGCCAGAAGTCAGTATCGTGGAAGAGACCGTTCTCAGCAGGGAGCGATGGGTAGGTGGCAGCCGACATCAATAGCTTACTCAAAGCAGGACAATGTGCTCACTGGTGGAGCCCTGGGACCTTCAGATTTTCTATTGACCCCAATCCTACCATTGCTGAGCCACGCACAAGTAACCCAGCATCCGTCACCCAGACGGGAAATTTTCCCACAGTGGAGTTATCTTGAGAAATTTTTCATTTTGGCAATGTTTGGGGCTTCTCTAATGCTCAGACTGAGGTGAGGGCAATCAAAGGATGGCACAGGCTGCAGCAAGAGCTTGGCTGTGTTTGGGCAGTGGCTGGGATGTTTATCGAGTAAGGCTCAGCCAGTGCTTATGGTGGAGAGAAAGCTTTGGGCCTCAGCAGTTGTGGAGCTGAACAGAGGCTGTCAAATACTTAATGCAGTATCATTCTTTTCAAACTGATCAGTTTTTGACAGAAAATAATAAAGAGAAACCTGAGGAGTCAAACACAGTTTCTGTTCTAGAGAAATAGGGTTGGTTTTATCTCCTGTTCCATCATAACTGTGTTGGATTTTGCTGGTTTTGTCTTAAGTTAGGTTTATAAAATATTCATTCTAGATACTGTATGGAAAACAAGGGTAAGAATGGCTTTTGGTAGAGAAGTGTGTATGTTCAGAAGTCTGTTTCTGATATGCACTTTCTTTCCTGTTTTTGGATTTGCTGTACTTGTGATTTTGTAAGGTTCTGAATACAATGTTCTTGGTTCAGACGAGATTTTTTTTTTTTTTTTTTTTTTTTTTTTTTTTTCTCTTTCATGCTGTGGCCATGTGATCTCAGCTGGAGCCTGAGATGTGGATGTGACTGACAGCATCCCTTAAGCAAGGGACGGTGAGTGAGAAAGAACTGATGACCTTCACATTATTGTCTGATAATTAAAGCTGTGATCTAATTAACCCATATTACCATCACATGGTTCTTCTGAGAAAACCATTTCTTAGTGGCATTCCCTTGCTTAATCAAAATTGCAAGGAAGTGGACAGTTCTGGACTAGAACTTACCTGAATGCTTTTAAAGCTCCTTTGCTGTAGTATCACTATATGACATCATCTTCATTACCTCTACTGTTACTATTTTTATGTATTTGTCATCCTAAATTTACACTGGAATTACATATTCACTTTGGAAATGCAAAGCCATTTAAGTCCTCCAAAATATGCTTTGCTTAGAAGAGAGGTTTTTAGTGCCTAAAAAAAAGATGGAGGCAGGGAGAATTTAGGACACAGACTGCTCAAGAAATTGGCTTAGAACAACTGATCTTACTAATGTGATTGTAGTGAAACTTCTCTTGCTTTACCTCTTCTCTTACAGCTGAGAGGATTCAAAATGATGCTTTGCTTACTGAGTCCACTCTTGTCCCCTATTTTCAGTGTTTTCTCAAGGATTTAGAGAGGCAGAGAAGGGATTCATCTTTAATGACAGCCTTTATTCAGAAGGCAACACTGTTTTCTAACTTAGGATGCCTTGCCAGAGTCCTTCTTAGCTAAATTCTGAAGCACCAGCTTTAGATTTAGTGTCAGTAGTCAGGAAAATGACTCAGAGTAAACCAACACCACTGATACTCAGCTTGGAAGAATTCAACATTATGGATGTTCTTCTTCCAAAGCAGAAGGAGGAGAGTTTCAGGGTATCTAATGTTCAGAGGGGAGTGAAAGAACTGTCAATATACTGGGAGAAAAATTCTCTTTGGACTTTTGGTTGCTTCTACTTAAACTTCCAAGGATAATGTGAAATGCAGTAATTTGTACTACACAGAGTACAAGGATAGATAAAGGAGGAATTTGCCATTTGTAGCAGATTAAATCAGGCTTTTAGTTCAATCAAAACTGCTTGCAGCTAAATGTTGTAATCGGATGACCTGACACTGGGAGAAAAATTGAAGCTTTCCAAAAGACCTCCTCAGGGTGTCTTCATGAAATACAATTTTCAGTTTCTCCCAGCTGCTGGTGCTTTCAGATTTACAAAAAATGCCCTCCTCCAGCTACCTCCAAGTTGCATACTGAAACTTAACGAAACCACTAGTATAACACAATAGAATGATGGTGCTGCTATTCCATTAAAATCAATAAGGCATTTGGTCAACATGCAGTTAAGAGTGGGAAAAGATACTTTTGACAACTATATCTTGAAAACTTAATAAAATATTCTCATAAAGTTATTTAGCTGAAAGTGTCTGGTGGCAGTCATATATTTTAAAATGCTGTATTTTGATTTCTGCATTTTTTGCAAAAAATAGAAAGAACTTATGTCTGTTCATACTTGCAGATTTCTTATTTTACAATTTTGACCTTGGCTATTGAACGTATGCCTGCTTGCTTTCTCTTGGTTTTATAACATTGTGGTTTCTTAATTCATCTCTGAGTCCTATTTCTGCTGCTGCTATGTTTCCATGGTCCATTCATGCCAACTGGCTTGCAAAGTGATCAAAACTCTTTTATTGGTTATCTTTCATAGCAGCAATCATGCCTGTTTGTCTTCTGTGTGACTATGTAATTTTATAAAAATATATTAATCCTGAACTCATGCTCCTTGCACAGCAAGCTGACGGTTTGCAAGTGACAGCTCTGCTGAATGGCTTTGCAAATAGAAAAAGAATTTCAAGTAACTGAATAATTGCTTCAGAGCACCTTTCGTGTCAATAGGACTCTTTTCATAGAGAGCCTTTATCTTTGGATCCAGCCTATATAGCCCATTAAATGCATTTAAAACATTGTAAGGGCATAATTAAGTCTTCCTGTATTCCTTGACAGTCTCTCCCTTTAAAGTCGTAACATCCTATTATCTGACGTAGGTTCAAGCACTAGACAATCTTGATGTGCTGTTCAAAATGGGTTTTGTCCTATGAGAACAGTGGGCCAACCATGTCAAAACCTTTTATCATTAGCAGTTGCAAGTGCTTTCTAAAATTATCTCAGACTCAGTGACCTAAAAGATGACTCTGTCATCTTAAAAAGTCTCCCTGTTGAGCGACCTTTCTTCTCTCTCGAAATTCCTGGGATTACAGCAGAAGGACTGAGTATCAGAAGGAAACTACTTTTTCTCTTTTGACTGATGTCAAATATGATGTAGTCAATGTTGTTATGCTATAGCTGTACCGCAGTTCCAGAGGTGACAAAAACAGAGGGATGCTGTTGTGAAGCTAGCTAGGATTGATTCTAGCTATTCTAAGCAGGACAGGGTAGGATACGACAGCGTCGTAGCTCACTTTGGTGATTGCATTGCTTTGGCTGAAAATTGTGAACTTTTATTTTGAGGGTTTTGTGCTGCAACAGGGAAAGGAACCCTCTGTAGGGTTAGAAAATGCAAATATTTGTGCAAAGACTGAAAGTTCTTTGAGCCTAACATGGCTAGATCACTTTTTAAATAAGACTGAAGTCTGGTGTTTTTCCCTTATCCAGCTGAGTAGGGTCTTTTACAGTATACCAAGCAACTGTTTCGAGGTTGTCTTATTTATGGGAACTTTTCTCTAGTCCTACAAAATATTTTCTTATGGCCACAGGGGAATCCTTCTCTTTCTTACTGAGGTAATCCAAGTAATTTCTGCTAGGCTCTGTGGAGTTCCTTTGAATTTTTCAAGAATGCAAAGGAAAATAAAACCCCAGTTAGTCAAAGTGAGTTAAAGTCAAAACAAAACTGCAAAGCTGGCATTGCTGACCAGGTTTTTAAAGGTAGCACCAGTGTGAGTGGCTGTTTAGAGAACTGGAAAAAGGATGTTATAAAAGGGTTAAAATAAACATGGCATTTTAAAATAAGCAGGCATAGAGATGTCAAGTTCTTGACATGGCTAATGATTTGAAGAGGTGCGAAGGTAAGAGCATGGTGTTTGAAACAAAGAGGAACAGCAATTATTTACAAAAATGAAAAAACAAAACAAAACAGTTGTGAATCAGCAGTCACAAGTCTCACCAGATATCAGTTCCAAGGAGCTGCTAATGAATTATTAAACTGAACTGTGGCCCTGAAAATAGATTTTTTTTAAAAAGAGTAGGGAAAATGACACCTCTTGAATGATCTGAAATAAATGTGACAGTCACAGACCTTGAAAACGTTGTGAGGATATTAGGAAGATACTACCCGATTCACACATTTCTACATCAATTATGTAGTTTGAAGTAAATGTAAAGAGGTTCCAAATCAGTTCTTTGTGCAGCTGCCAGGGTACTTCTATCTTTATTTAGTATTATGCTTTTAGTCTGTGATAGAACACCTCTGATTACAGACAGAGACTTAGAGTGAAGGAAATAATTTGAAATGCACTGAATGACTTGAAAACAATTAGGTATGTGCTAAATGGCATTTATCTTGGGACTAGAACAGGGCAAAGGATTTATGGTGAGAATGTTTTTCTAAATGTTATGGTTTATTTTGTGGGGTTTTTTTTCTATGAAACACTTGGAAAAGTTTTATTAATCTGGAGAATTAAATAATAAGATTGAATATCATTTCTTTTAGGAAATTCAGTAAGACACTTTGTGCACACATGTGTCTGGAAATGAAAACATACACACACACACTCTGTCTCACACTGTGCATGCTCTCTCTTTTGCCTGTATGAAGAGTTGCATCAATAAGATACCAGCGTCTGAAATAGTATTTCCATACATAAATATGTCACTTTCCATCCATATAGGTTTAATGTGAAATTATTTTCTGTAACCTTGAAATAGTAAGACAAAACATACCCCAGTGCAAATTTTGAGTAAGAAAAAAATAACAAAGATAAAGTTTCTGGAGGAGACCATAGTTGCACCATCAACGGGAACATTACCGGGTGGTTCCATAGAGAAAATGATGTCTTACTCCCCCAAGGGGATAGCTGGAGATCAAAGAGGATCCTTACCTTCACATCAAAGTCTCTGAGTGAGCAAAGGCAGGCAGGCAAGCAAGTGAAGACCACCTGAGGGACAGAGAATAATTACATGGGTATTGAGTTATGCTGCCTCTCCTTTAAAATGATGGAAGTTACTTGTGTTCATGGGGATAGAAAGTGTGAGAAGACTCGGCAAGCAGTCCTGGTAACTCTTTGCTTAATGAGTCAACTAGAAAACACTATGTTTTTGGAGAGGCTTGAGTTGCTGTGTCACTTTGCATTGGGTTTGCGTGGCAAGGTTTTGGTAGCAGGGGTGCTACAGGGGTGGCTTCTGTGAGAAGCTGCTAGAAGCTTCCCCCATGTCCAACAGAGCCAATGCCAGCCAGCTCCAAGACAGACCAAGGCTGAGCCAATCAGTGGTAGCGGCTCAGTGAGAATATATTTAAGAAGGGGGGGCGGGAAATGCACAACAGCAACTGCAGCTGGAGAGAGAAGTGAGAATATGTGAGAGAAACAACTCCGCAGACACCAAGGTCAGTGGAGGAGGGGGAGGAGGTGCTCCAGGTGCCGGAACAAAGATTCCCCTGCAGCCCATGGTGAAGACTACGGTGAGGCAGGCTGTCCTCCTGAGCGTGGAGGTCACACAGTGGAGGAAATATCCACCTGCAGTCCATGGAGGAACCCACACCAGAGCAGGTGGATGCCCAAACGAGGCTGTGACCCCATGGGAAGCCTGCACTGGAGCAGGCTCCTGGCAGGACCTGTGGCCCCATGGAGAGAGGAGCCCAGGCTGGAGCAGGTTCACTGGCAGGACTTGTGACCCCATGGGGGACCCACACTGGAGCAGTCTATTCCTGAAGGACTGCACCTCATGGAAGGGATCCATATTGGAGAAGTCTGTGGAGGATTGTCTCCCCTGGGAGGGACCCCACACTGGAGCAGGGGAAGAGTGTGAGGAGTCCTCCTCCTGAGGAGGAAGGAGCAGCAGAGACAATGTGTAATGAACTGACTGCAACGCCCATTCCCCGTCCCCCTGTGTCCCCCCTTCTTATTAGAGAAAAGCAGGAGTGAAGTTGAGCCCAGGAAGAAGGGAAGGGTGGGGGGGAAGGTGTTTTAAGATTTAGTTTTTATATCTCATTATCCTACTCTGATTTGATTGGTAATAAATTCCTCAAGTCAAGTCTGGTTTGCCCATGATGGTAATTGCTGAGTGGTCTCCCTGTCCTTATCTTGACCCACGAGCCTTTAGTTAGTATATTTTCTCTCCCCTGTCCAGCTGAGGAGGGGGAGTGATAGAGCAGCTTGGTGGGCACCTGGTGTCCAGCCACGGTCAACCCACCCCACTAGGGGGTTTTTGTGTATTACACAATTAGGAGGGGCATCTGGCCAGCTGTACTGCCCAAGAGAGATGCTACTGAACTGCCAGGGAAGCGCACCACTGAAAGCAAGGCAGAAACAAAGTAATTCAGAGCACTCCGTCAAAATACCAGGAGAAAACCCGTAACATTCACTTGCCTCTTTTTCAACACTTAGAACAAATACCTGACTGCTTAAGTACACCTAATAAATTGTATGCTACAGCTTTTTTGGCAGTTACAGTTTAAACAATGCAAATCAATTTGTAAATTACACAATTTTAACTTTTTTTTTAAAGTTTCATTTATGATAGAAAAATCAGTGAGATAAGAGATCCTCCACATGGTTTTACTTTTGGAAAAACAAAAAAAAATCAAATCTCCAGTGCTGCAATACATAAAGCTACCAAAAAGGACTGGCAGATTTGCTAATGCTTTTGGCTGTACTGAAGCATGCAGAGGAACGCAGTTTTATGGTATCTTGACTGCTACAACTGAGAACCCAAAGACCAGCAATACCATCAACTTTTGGAAGACGTGCTGTGCTTGGATCTTTGGAAGGAAATTGACTTCCCTCCCCACCTCCTTCCCCCCACCCCAAAGAGAGTGAAAAGTCTTGCTGATGATGACTTCTACTGCCAACTACATCATCTCTGAAGATCCACTTTGATGAGAGGTTCATAAAATGCAACTTCTTTGAATGAGAAAGATTTCCATTTTGGAAAATCTCTTTCCAACTGAAGTCAAAATTACACATTGTAAGTTAAGGAAAAAGGACACAATTGAAGCAATAAGTCACCAAAAACACATCAGGACTCACTGTCACTAGTTACAAGGCTGCTGATGCTTCTTGGGAAAGCCTAGAAAACACACAATGGCGGTGCAAATTTGTCCTATTTTGTCCCTGTCTCTTCTTTGACCTTGATTGCTTTTAGTACAGATGCTAGTATCTCAGTAAGGTTTTCCAGTACTACTATAAGATATTTTAAAAACCTATTTACTGAAAAAAGCATAAAGCTTTTATCATCAAAACAAAGTGTCTCTTCTGAACATCTGAACTCTTATGAACAGTGTCTTTCCTCTTTTAGTACAAAGTTATTTTTACAGTATCATTTAATAGTAAGCGCACAGAAACAGAAGACTATGCTTTCAGGAAGAGAAAATAAAGAGCATAGGCATAACACGCGTCTTATTTTTAGTATTTGCGTTAAAATACTTTATATAAAAAAAATACAGGAGAGCTGGTACATTATTAACATTAACTTTAAAGGCCACACTACAAGTACCTTAGGAAAAACGCCGCCACACATCATAGACATACCTTGTACTCGCAGACTACTACGGATTCGTTCCATCAGTCTTGTACTTTCATGGCAGAAGAAAGGGCAACCACGGTGAAGTGGTGGCAGCTGACATTCAGTTGAGAGAGGAAAAAACCCTTTAGCATACAGCTGGGTAGGAATCTAAAGCTTCCTTTTTTGTGAAGATTTGTGAAGACTACAACTGAGGAGAGGAAAAAGTATTTTGCATCATCTTTGGTACAGTTGTTGATACAGGCCACTAGAGCTTTTGCATTTTTTAGACAACCGTGCCTTTTTTTGACTTATCGGCAGCTTTAGTTTCGCTAGAAGCACTTTCATAGATACACACAGATGACAGACATGGATATCTACATACATTTTCTCAAGCTTAAGTATAGCCAAGACACCCTATATGTCCCAAGTTGAGTATTTTTCTTTAAGAGTACAGCAACCCATCTGTCCTTGTGAACTGCCTCATTGCAATAAAAGCAATGATTTTTTCCAGGCCATTTTTCCAAAGAGTCAAGATCTTTTAAAACTGCAGTTGTGCCACCAACCTGTTTAGGGTCCCTCCCAGCTTTTGACTGTCCTTAGATTTAACAGGCATCTTCCAACAGCAAAACCACATAATGCTCTCAGACCTAGAGCACAACACACACCTTGCTGTTTTTTATGTCAGAATTGATAGCCCTTACAGAAAACAGGCATTTTCTTTCCATTCCTAAACCCATCTGTTAGGTCTACATATTGCAACACTACTATGGCAATATTGAGAGTAGGGAACAACAGCCCTGCCGCTGGACATGCTACTGACTGATGTTCTTCACGTAGCAGGACACATGAACAGAGGGACATGTTTTTCCACACACAACCCTGAATTTCCTGAAAATTTATGTTTACCAAAAATAGCCATTCGAAACATATTGCCAAACAACATTTGGCAATAAAACTTTGATGTGTTTGACATCAAATTTTTGTTACCTTGCCATTTGCTTCCTGTTGTTGCTGTTCTTCCTTCAGGAATTCTACTTGTAGCCAACCTACTCCCTACTGGTTTAAGCATTTACCTTCCTGGTATTACCAGCACATTTACACTGGCAAGTAACCTAACTGCTCTTCTAAAATTATCCAAATGAAAAGTACAACAGCCATGAAAGAGGAGTCAAAAAGAAGAAAAGAAGTCAGGCAGCAAAAGAGCTCTGCAGGCCGGCACCAGTCAACACTGTACTCTTTAAAAAACCAACCAAACAAAACAACAACAAAAAACACAAACAAAAAACAACCAAACAATAACAAAACAGACCCATAACATTGCATCTTTTTTTCTTTTGGAGCTCATCCCTGTCTCAGCATATTGTCTGCATGAAGGGCAGATGATCTGTATCCATATCATATTTGCATGTGCTGAGTACGTGTTCAGAAATAGTCCAGATCTGTACAACTGGTGTCATTTTTATGGTTTTAATAATCATACCTCAATTTTATTGACTTATGCATTTCTGAGAAAACTAATTAACTTTTAAACATAGCCTCTCCTTGGTGAAAAAAATGTGTTAGAGACTGAAAAAAATTATGATGCAGAACTCCCAACCATGAGGGAGTGGTGGGGAAATTAATGGAAGTGAAGACCAACAGCAGCAACAGTTAAGTGAAGCTTGGCTTTAATTCTGACCATGTACTTGAGCAACTCTCCAAATCTACACTTCAATCCCATGAATGACTGGTCCTTTTTTGAAGGACACACTTTTTACTTAAAAGTCCTAGATTGAAGACTCCACTGAACAGAATGTGGATTGAGCCCCAGGACAACATGCCATCACCACTCTAATGAAAAAAAATAAAAATCAAATAAAAATCAAGTTTAAGTATCAGCTTCCATCACATTTCATTCATTACATTTCTAATGGCATCTAGTGCTCAAAAATTAACTATACTGACACCACATATTACTAAAAATGTAGTTATACATATAAAAACAAAAAGCGATTTCCAACTTGCCCATAAAATTAGTATGAACAAACAGAAGAGAAACACTTGACCCTAAAGAAGGTAACAGCCAGCTCTTAATTTATCGTAGATGAAGGGTCAACTCTTTCACCTGAAAGAAAAACATTCGTAACTATCAAGGGACCAATTCAGGAGCGAGGCATGCTCTGTTAACTGCAATTTTTCATCAGCTTTTCTGCACTCGCAGCAAATTTGCCTTTTCTGTGGGTTTGATGTGCCGTATGCATAGTGTCCTTGAACTCGCAAATATTTCTCCCTGCTCCCCCAGCCCCATACACGCGATTACCTGAGCAGCAAGTGGAATCAACCACGCAGGATTTTCTTCACATGACGCAGAAGGTGACACTGGGAAAAGAGGAGGCAAAAACTGAGCCCGTTTGTCACACCCAGCCAACAGTGAAAAGACAGGGGACGATTCTGCCAGAGGGGACATGCGGGGCCAGGCCATGCACCCTGGGAGCTCCAAACGGCCCATTTCTCTCCCCTTCGCGAGGCACTGAGGAGACACTGCCAACCCTGCCCATGCCCCCTCGCAGCAGAGCTGCCCCAGGAGAGCCGGGGGACCTCCACCTCACTTCGGCCCTCAGGAACGGGACTGGGAGAGGCCCTCCATGAAGAGGGAGGCATATGGCGTGGATTAGGGAAGAGGCAGGCTCCCCACTGGCAGAAGGACGACTTGCCTCCCTGCTGCTTGGAGCTCCTTGCTGGGGACAGCCCTGCCTGCGCCTGGCTGCTCTTCAGCCGTGCTGGGAGTGCAGTCCGGCCCATGGATGCTCCAGCAAATACACACTCCAGCTAATTGCAGCTCCTGCTCATTATAGCTGCAGATAATTTTGGCTCTGGCTAATGCATGCTCAGACAGTGGACATCCCGTCTCATTCCAGCTCCTGCTTGCAACAGCTCTGACTAACAGAAGCCCCAGCTCTGCACTGGGGGCTATTTGCAACAGTCCGGGCTTTTGACAAGGTCGTAAATCACTGTCAAAACTTTAGTATTTGGATTAAACATCATAGTTGCACTTTGTATAAATATTAATTAGTTTGAATTATTAATTAATAACTACCCTAAGCAACACACAAAGAAGAGCTGGACTCCAAGAGGGCATGTGGGGTCTGAAAAGCACCCTTCCCTCCAGAGACCATCTCAGATACCGAGTTCAGCCTGGTGCATGCCGGCCTCCCAAACTTTGCGGTCCAACACAACCAGACCCACACACCTCCTGCTTTCTCCCACAGCCCCCAATGCCCTCCCATTCACCTGCAAAACCAGCCAAACTGGCTTCTGCTTTTGGTCCCCAAACCAGCTGACTTTGTGCTCGTTTCTGAGCCCAAAAACCCAGCTGCTGAGCCTGTTCTCAAGTCCCAAAAATACAGGACTTGACCTCTGTTTCCGAGCCCAAAGCCACACAACTCAATCTGTTTCTGAGCCCCAAAATCAACCACGTGAGCGTGTTTTCAATCCCCAGGAACAGAAAACTCAGTCTCCATTTCTGGCCCCCAAAACAGCTGACCCCATCTGTTTTCTGACCCCCTTTGCAGCCTCCATGTGCGATGCTGAGGGGTGGGGGGCACACAGCCACCCCGCAGCCCTGCGCCCCCAGGGTCCCACATGCAGTTTTGGGGAGTGCTTGGGAACTGCAGAAGGCCTGGCCCCACGTCTCTGTGGGGCAGCACCAGCACAGGCAGGCCACCGCTTTATTACTGCCATTTCAGGCTTTATTTCTCCAGAACCATCAGCGCCGCACCCCAAACCCCCCGGGCCGAAGAACCCCCGGCGGGGAGCCGTGCCAGCCACCTCCCCTCCAAGCCGAAAGCACCCCGGTCCCCCTCCAAGAAGCCCCGGGAGCAGCAGCCGGGGCCCTTCCCCGCCCCTGCGGGCACCGGGACCCGCCCGCCGCCGCAGGAGCCCCCCGAGCCGTCCCTGCCCGACCGGCGCCGGGAGCGGCAAAGGCTGCCCGGCCCCAGCGGAGCCGGGACCCGGACCCGGAGGCTCCACCCGGGGGATCCCACACTGCGGCCCCTCACCTGTCCCGATGCGGCTGCCAATACCAAATCCCAACAGCCGGACTCACCACCGCCGCTGCTGCTGCTGCTCTTCTGGCTCCGGCACCGGCACCGCGCAAGCCCCGCCCCCGCCCCGCCAGCCCCGGTCCGGTCCGGTCCGGTCCGGCCCGGCCCGGTCCCCGCCCGTATTTAATGCAGTGATGAGGAGCAGGACAGAGAGCTACAAAGAGAAAAATACGACAAGGGAGAAAAGGAAGGATAGGAAGAGAAAAAAAGAAAGACAGGAAGAAGGATCGGGGATAAAGAGAGGAAAAAGAAGGACAAGGAGCAGGACACATTGTCAGAGATGGAGAGGGAGCAGGACAAGGTGATATAGAGAGAGAAAAAAGGGACAGAGGCAGGACAAAGTGAAACACAGGTAAAAATAAGACACAGGGAGCAGGACAGAGATGGAAGGGGAAAAACCTAGGATAGGTAGCAGGAGAGATAGACGAAGAAGGAAAAAACAGCACTGGGCTGCAGGACAGAGATGGAGTGAGAAAAAACAGTGACAGGGAGCAGGACAGAGTGACAGAAAACAAAAAAGCTTTAGAGGGAACAGGACAGAGGAATGGGGGAAAGGCAAGGAGAAAGACAGAGAAACAGAGAGAGTGAGAGGGATAGAGAGCAGGACAGAGAGATGGAACAAGAAAGGAAAAAAGGATGGGAGGCAGAACAAAGAGAAAGAGAGACAAGGACAGGGAGCAGGACAAAGGGATGGAAGAGGAAAAAATAGTGATGGACTGCAGGACAGAGATGGAGGAATTAAAAAATAGACACAGGGAGCAAGTCAGAATGGCAGAAAAAAGGGATAGAAAGCAGGACGCCATTGGAGAAAAAAAACCAACTATGATAGGCAGTGGGTGAGAGATAGGAAGAAAGAAAAAATACTGAGGAAGAGAGAAAGGAAAGAAGGGACAGCCAGCTGGACAGGGGGATACAATTAGAAAGGATGGGAGAGATAATGGGACAGAGAGAGAAAGACAGAAAAGATAGCAAGAGAAAGTAGGGCAGAGGGACAGAAAAAAAAAATGGAACAGGGGTCTGGACAAAGATGGAGAAAAAAGCAGCAGGGACAGAGGAAGAGAGACAGAAAGAGTGACAGGGAGCAGGGCAGAGAAAGAAAAATCAGGGTAACAGCAGGATATAGTGAGATATGACGGGACAGGAAGCAAGACAGGGTGACAGACAAGAATAATGGCAATGAGAGAAAGAAAAAGACTGTGAGAAGCACAGGGGCTTGGGGAAAGAAAGAGAAGTATTAGGAGCCCTACAGAGAGACAGTGATTAAAAAAAAAAAAGGGCCAGGAAGCAGCACAAAGGGTCAGAGAGAGTAAGAGATGGACAGGAAGGAGGACAGGAACAGACACAGAATGAAAAAAAAAAACAGTGACAGTGAGCAAAACAAAGGGATAGAGAGCGAAAGAGAAGGAAGGATGGAAAGATATAGGAAGGCAGGGACATGGAGCAGCACGTACAGGTGCTGAGTGGAAAAGAACAACGGGGAACAGGCCAGAGAAACTGGATGGGGGAGAGGCAGATGCTGATCAGTACAAAGAGGCGGAAAAGGAAAAAAACAGCAATGGGTGCAGGATCGAGAATGAAAAAAAAAAAAAAAAAAAAAGAGGGAGAAGGGAGCAGGACACAGCCATAGAGAGGAGAGGTACAGGGGAGAAGGAAAAAAAAACCTGCAGCAGCGTGGCAAAGAGAGGGGACCGGGGAGGGCCCAGGAGGCAGAAGAGGGGTGACAGGGCCCCGAGGCCGGGGCTCACCGCAGCTCTTGCTCTTGGCGCTGCTGGGGGGATTTCCCAGTTCAGACACCGCTTTCTCCTTCTCTCCTCCCTTCCTCTTCTGTAACTCGGAACCGAGGCCGGTAACTGGGGTGGCTTGGCTGTGCTCCCCCTGAGAGAAGAAGCGGGTGTCTTAGAGCCCTCGCCAGCCCAGGCTTCCGACACACGCGGCCTCGCTCGCTCCTCGCGCGCTGCGTGGCCAGTGGCACGTGCAGACCCCGTCGGTGGGCGCACGCCGGCGGCCTGGCCCGCTGCGGGCTACGCGGGGGATCCTTCCCCACCGGAGAGGCAGGCGCTCTCTTGCCTGCAGCGGGAGGCGGCCGCCGGCCGGCCGGCCATCGGTTTCTTCTTCTTTACCTTCCTCTGGCCTCTCCAGCCTCAGCCGCAGCTCCTGCCCGCAGCCGGTACGTGCGCGGCCTGTCCCCCCGTTCGCCCCCACGCCGCGAGGGGAGCGAGGCCACGGAGACGCCCCACGCGAGCCTGAGGCGGGTGCAGCCGACGGCAGCCCCAGGGGAGGAGCGGACAGCCCCCTCCTCAGCGCGGCCTCTGCGGGAGGGAACGGGGTACCCCGGGCTGCAGTACCGGGCGGCGGCCACGGGGCGGCGGCGGTACCACCTCGCGGTATCGCAACGCCGTTACCAGCGGGCGGCAGCGCGGAGCGCGGCGGCGCTCCCCGTGCAGTACCGCAGCCTGGTCGCCGGGCGGCGGCCGGATCCGCCAAAACTACAGCTCCCGGCATGCACCCGGCAAACGCACAGCATGGCCGCCCGGAAGGCGCGTGCCGGAAGACTACCGCTCCCGGCATGCCCCGCGGAACAAGATGGCTGACGGGCGGCCCAGGGCAACAGGTGTCGGCACGCTGGGGGAGGCAGCGGCCTTCCCTGCCGAGAGAGAAAGAGACAAGGCGGGTACAAGCAAAATGAGGGAGGCACAGCGAGAGGGAAAAAACGGGAGCAGGACAGAGACGGAGAAAGAAGGAGCAGGGACAGAGGAAGAGAGCCAGAAAGAGGGAGAGGGAGCAGGGCAGAGAAAGAAAAATAAGGACAGGGAGCCGGATGGAGAACAAACCTGGGATGGGCAGCGCGGCAGCGAGGGGTTAAACAGAATAGGGGCAGGGAGCAGGATAGAGGGATACAGTGAGAAACGATGGGACAGGGAGCAGGACAGAGCGACGGAGGATAAAAAGAAGGGGGAGCAGGACAGAAATGGGGGGAGAAGGACAGAACAACAGAGGGAAAGAGGGACAGTGAGCAGGACACTGGGACAGAATGAGAAAAATAGGGGCAGTGAGCAGGACGGTGGTAGAGAGACAAAAAGAGAAAGAGACAAAGGGAGACAGGGACAGAGAGAGAAAGAGATAATGATGGAGGGAGAGGGAAAGACAAGGAGCAGCACAGAGGGATGGAGAAAGAGAGGGGTAGGGAGCAGGACAGGATTATAAAGCTAAGACAAGGGAGGACTGAGGAGCAGAGGCAGAAAGGTACAGGGGAAAGGACAGTGATATGGCGGAAGAAATAGGGTCAGGGAGCAGGACAAAAGGACAGAGAAAAAGGAGAGGGAGGAAGAAGGAAGGAAGGATAAAGATGAAGGCAGGGAGTAGGACACATGGAGAGAGAAGAAGTAGGCCAGAGAACAGGGGAGAGGGATTCAGTAACATACAGAGAGATGCAGATCAGGACAAAGACATGGAGAAGGGAAAAACGGCAATGGGCTGGAGGACCTGCTTCTAGCAGCCTGTCACACCCCGATGTCACTTCCATGGCCTCAAAATGGGTCACAGCACAGCACAGAGGAATGCGGGAGTGAAAGAAAAGGCACAGGGAACTCTTTAAAAAAGAAAAACCAAGAGAGCAAAATAGTGATGGGGAACGGGATAGGGATGGGGAGCAGGACAGAACAAGAGAGGAATAAAAGAGACAGGACACCAGACAGAAAGTGAGAGGAAAAAAGGGAGGGAAAGCTGGATGTAACACAGCATGTTAAGGTATGTATGGGTACCCAGAACACAGAGTTGGTCTTGAATCTGGTCTACAGTGGAGAGAAAGCCTTGACTGCTTTGGTTGTCTGGCTTTTTCAAACCAACAGTGAATGTGAGTTAAGTCCCATGCCTGTGCCATGAAAAGGGGAAAGACGTTTATGTGTAACAGGTTTATCTTCTATGCAAGTATTAATACATTGCCTTCCCCTGCTGCGTTTCTTGAGTATTGTACAGTATTTTAATTGGTCGTAAATAAATGCATTTGAAGAGTTTGTACTATTACTGACTTCAGGTATTTTTGGTTTGAAAGAAAACCAAGAAAACACTATACTGGAGGTGATTCCAATAGTCTCTGAATTTCCAGTATTTGAAAGGAAAAATAATCGGGTAAATGGAGGAGCATGCAGCTATTGCCAACAGAAGCAGAGTGAGTAAGCTCCATGGTCACTGTCTCTGTGCCAAGGCTGTGCAGTGAACAATTGCACTCTCGTGTTTTTCATAGATAAGCAGACCTATCACATACAGTGCTCCAATTTCAAAGCACATACAAGGAAGAGGGAAAAAGGATCTTTCTTTCCGGAACTTATTTATGGAAAGCCATGTTGATGATATTTCAAAATTGGGAGGAGAAAAAGAAAAATCCATGCTTCCATGGAAACTGAACAGTTAATTACGTACTTTTTCTACCCTTTAGATGCATTTAAGGCATCCACACCCTGAAGAACAGCAGCATTAGGCACTGATTAACATATGGCAAATTTGAGGGTGAATGTGAAAAAACCAAACAACTTAAAAAAAAGTAACGTATGAAAGCCACAGATGGGATGGGAAAGACTAGCAAAGCTGCTGGTTTGCCCTGCCACTCCTTTGAAGCTTGGCCACTCTGCTTGTGTCACTCCAGTGAACTCCAATGGGGGAAGTGGTTTGCCTCATCACCCCTAGCAAAGTGCCTTTCCCGGTGTAATGAAATTGATGCTTGGATTGCCATGTCTCCATTCTGTTGCGTAATAATGGGCTGGTCATTGGTAGCAAATCACAACAGCTGTCTTACAGAATTTCAATAATTTTTAGAAGCATATACGTACATCCAAAACATGTGAAGCATTTTATGTACAGCAACAGCATACTACCTACTTCTCTCAGAGGCCTTTCACTGTAAGATTTTTTTCCCTCCCCAGTGAAATCGTATCCAGTATACTATGTAAAGTGAAGGGGTGCAGAGAATAGTTAAGAAACCTTGCATAATTCTCCAGAAAACAGATGTTTGTTATTCTCTTTAATGTAACTATGCAAATGCCAAACAATTGCTGCAGAACAATAACACACCCCTTGGAGCCTGTTCAACTCTGCGATACTCACACTGAGTTTGATTTGCCTTCCTCACGTAGACCAGACAGTGCCCCCTGTATCGTATCACCTCCTCTCCTCTTTCCCCAGTTTCTCAGAGCACACACTGGTCCTTTGACTTGAGCGTGTGCTAGCCAGGAAAAGTGGGGAGAGAGAACGGAATATGGGTCTGGACCTATACACAGCTTCTGTGGGGAACAGTGATAAGGATGGCACAATGGACATGGGCTCTGAGCAAGGTCATGTCTTGGCTCTTGGCAGTGTAGCCTGCTTCAGGAATCGTCCTGCCAGCCACTCATCACCAGAGACCCTGGCCCAGTGGAAGCATAACTGTTGCAAGCAAGAGGTGGGTGGGGAAGTACAGGCCAGAGCCAGGGAAAAGGTAGCGAATCCCAAAGTAATATATTTCTGAAGCTACTTGAACCATTAATTATACTTGAAATTGTTATAAGTGGAACTAATAGCAAATAGATAATTTTTATCGTTAAATAGTTAATCAAAATTATACAAGAATGCATACATTTTAGGTGTTTTCTAATGTGTGATTAATACATATTTTTACTGAACTATTCTAACTATAATTACCAGACTAAGTTATAGCCAACTCTGAGTGGGCTGCAGGTATTTTCTACCAAGTAGAACATGGCTACTTTTATGAAGGCATTCTAATTCTAATTCTAATTCTAATTCTAATTCTAATGCTAATGCTAATGCTAATGCTAATGCTAATGCTAATGCTAATTCTAATTCTAATTCTAATTCGCATTCTAATTCTAATTCTAATTCTAATTCTAATTCTAATTCTAATTCTAATTCTAATTCTAATTCTAATTCTAATTTGCATTCTAATTCTAATTCTAATTCTAATTCTACAACTTCCTCAAGGGGGGCAGCGGAGGGAGAGGTGCGGATCTCCTCTGGTGACCAGCCATAGGACACGAGAAAATGGAATGAAGCTGTGTCAGGGGAAGTTCAGACTGGATATTAGGAAAAAGTTCTTCACTGAGAGGGTGGTCGATCCCTGGAACAGGCTCCCTAGGGCAGTGGTCACAGCACCAAGCCTGTCAGCATTCAAGGAGCATCTGGATGATGCTCTTAGTCATATGGTTTAGTTTTAGGTAGTCCTGCGAGGAGCAGGGAGTTGCACTCGATGATCCTTATGGGTCCGTTCCAACTCAAGATATTCTATGATTCTAATAATCTTTACATACATTTATAGAAATACTGACAAAACAATGTAAAAACCCAGTACACTGGGGTATTTCTGTTTCTAGAATTGTCAGTGCTCTTTCTGCTCTTATTTTTGTGGGGACTGCAACATTGGAGAACTCACAAAGTCAAAGAAACATATGGCAGCTGTAACAATTTTAAGGCAGGCAAAGAGTGACTGAAGTCTCGATTTGAGAAACTGCAAGGAAGTGTGTGTGAGTGGTTGTACAGTAATGGTTTGCTTTTCAGCCTGAAGTTACCATACATGTATCATGACACTAGTTAAAAAGTCAACAGGTTAAGCTCAAAAACTAATTCTTCAGAAGTGCTGGGAGCTACATCACCATGGATTTTCTCACCAGCATACTACATTAGCAGTAATAAAGAAGCTTGAGATACTGTGTTTGTTGCTAGCTCTGATGATGGTATCAATGCTACTCATTTTTGTTAGTCTGTTCCTTGTGCTACTGTCCTGGTTTGAGCGACACAGGACTAATTTCTAATGCTTGGGAAAACTGTACTTTTAGAAGACTCTAGTGTCTGAATTTATGAAAATATTTACTTTATAGCCAGCTATGGTGTGTGGGTTTCAAGGTGTTTTTGAGCTTGCCAGGTGCAGGGATGAGGAGGAGCAAGACCTGAGTACTTGACCTAAGCTGGCCAACAGGATTATTTCATACCATGAATGTCACATTCAATATAAATTAGAAAGTTTGCTGTGAAGCTCTCTCGCCCTTGATGGTGGTGATCCAAAGAACTTCTTGCCCTGGTGCTGGACCCCTGAGTCCTTCCCTTCCTCCCGAAGCCATAGTGCTCGCAGCATCCAGCATTTGCTGTCTACTGCTGGGAGTGCACAGCTTCCTACTGATAGGAAGGATAGCTGATAGCTGGCTGAGTATAATCCTTGTATATTTTATTTTGGTATTGGGATCACTATTGGTTCTTTAGTGTTATTAATGTTAATTATTTAGTCTTACTCTATTAAATCTGTTTATATTTCAACCCCTGGGTTTCCCTGTTTTTTCCCGATTCCCCTTCCTGAGTGGGGAGGGGTGATCGGGTGATAGAATAGTTGTCTAAATGACAATAAATTGTTGTGGGTTTCTCAAACCATAACAGCTACATAGTAAGAAAATCACTTTTATGCACAAAGACCTCTGCAGTTGGAAAATGGCATAGAAAAACAGAGCTATTGGGAGGAGAGGCAGCCTCTTAGGTAGATGAATAACATTTTAAACAGCTTGAGTCTCCTCTACAACGTGAGAATCTAGGTCAAAGACTGGTAAAAGGGAGGGTGGATGACAGACAGCAGGTGGTAGACTTTCACTTTTGTAAGACGGGCAAAGTAATATCTAAGGTTAATGAAAGATGCCACAGGGACAGGCTGAATGTCATTTCAGAACATGATACATGCCAAACTACCTTGCTAGTTTTCAAAAACTGTCTAAAATTGATCATTATAACTGCTTGCAAGTAGTTTGTAAAAAAGGCTCCAATCATGCAAACACTGTAAAGCATGGTGCTTTTTCTTATACTTTTTCTGTAATTCTGCAGAGGGGGAAAAAAAGGGGGGTGGGGGGGAGAAAAAACCTGACAGAAAAGAGGGAAGTAACAGCTCCACAGTAAAGTAGACAGGACAGCTATATACCTAGTACTGGGTATTTTCTGCATTCTAACAGAGTCCCTTGTTTGGTATTTGAACACAAGCTGTGTTACTGTCACATTAGAAAGGGTGGAAGAGGGTAGAAAAGGTGGGGAGAAGGGGAGAGGAGAGGGAAAGGGAAAGAGAGGGAGAGGGAGAAGGCAAATGTTTTCTAAGACATACCAAGAACAAAGGTGATTGTATAGACTGCATCAGAGCAGGCAGAGCAGTGTGCTTATAATCCTGGCAAGGAAAAAAGACATTTCATTTAACAAATGTGAATTTATCATGAAACTTCAGGAAAACCTGTTACTTTGCCCAAGTGCACAAAACCCAGTACAAGGAGAATGGCACCTAAAGCTATAGAAAAGAAAGCCTTTAGGCCAATGCTAGTGAAAAAGTCAAAGAAAAAGTTTCCCTGGGCCAGCAAGTTCTCACACAGGCCTTGAACAGAGATAGGGAGTCACTTCATGGCAACAGAATGGACTGTTAACCTAATGTATTCAGTATAAAATAGATATTCAAGTCTATTCAAATATATTACTGTTGCCTACAGCCCATAGTACTACCATGATCCACGCAATAATTTCTGCACTTGCCTTTTATGTATGATGATCTTCCCCACTAACAGGAATACATGTATATAGCTATAGCTACAGTATAGGTATATATATACACACACATCTATCTCCATACATACAATGTGGATCCCCCCAGCAGCTGGGCTGAGACACTCAGTCTGCTCCTGGGTCCCAGCCTCCCCAGTTGCTGGCATCTGGACACACAAGTCCCCAAGGCTGCAGCCCCACTCCAGTTACTGGTACAGCATGTGTACACACCCACACCACACACCCCACACACACCCCCACCCTTGCTCCTAGGCCATTTCACCTCTTCACCGGCTGGTCCATTTTGATCTTTGCTAACAATCGCATGCTCGCTCACACTTGCTCCAGCCGCTGCACCACAAACACATGGGTCTCCAACCCGTGGTGTGGCTTCAGCCGCTGCACCGAGACACCCCCCACACACACAGAAAAGAGCCTTCACCCAGGACAGAGCTGGGAAGGAATTTAAGAAGTTCAGACAGATGGTGGTGATCAGGGCAGGGCCTGGCCAGGCAAGCATACTGACCAGGCAACTATTTACATGGGACCGGCTCTTTTTGTCCCCATACCCCTCCATTTTCCCGCACTTGTTCCTTCCCAAATCACCTAGCTCCATCCCTTTGCCCACTTTTCATTGCTCCCCTAAACAGCCCATATTAAGCTTTGTGCAATCCCAAACTGCGCTTCCCCTGCACCCTGTAATGTGTCCTGCACCCCGTAATGTGTCCCACACCCCTAGGCAGCAAACCCCTCTCAGTCAGAAAGGTGCTGAGGGTTTGACTCATCTTCATGGGTTTTACACCTGGACAAGGGCTCTCCGGGGACAGCCCAGGCAGCAGCCCCCAGAGGGTGTCCTTTCTTCCGAGCCCCTAATTTGGTTTCCTGGTTTGACACTGTGCCCCTGTGCTCCTTTAGGCTTGGGGAAATGGGCCTTTGATGGGCTGAGGGCAGTAGCCAGGACAGGGCATTATTTGGGCTCTTCTGCCTGTCACTGTCTCTGTCCTCCATGGGTGTGCAGATGAGCTTCCATCACATACCCAAACAACCGTCACAGAAGCCACAAAGGAACCAAGGTACTTGGGTAGTTAACAACCATCACTAACTCAAATTTTATTTACAGGTAGTTTATACTCCATTTTCATTATCCATCATTGTCCTCTACTTTTAATAGCTCTTTTTAGTGTTTGACCATAGAAATGGCTATAACAATCCTGGCATCTCACACGTTTTGTTTTGCCAGCTAAACGAACTGAGCTCATCTGTTGTCAGATTTTCCATTTCCATAGTAGAACTTCTCTGTACCTATCATAGTTCCAATTAAAACTATTTCATCCCACCAAACTGTCATCAGTCCACCTGCCTCTGCAGTTATTGCACCATTTCTTTCACTGCTTTTCAATGCATGCATTTTTTGCTGTTGTTACTTGGGGTTCTTTTTCTGCTCCAGCTTCTATCATTGCTCTCACACAAGTCCCTTCATAGCTAAAGCTCAGAGCACTGCTCCAGCTTTATCCTTCTTACACAGGCTGGACAAATTTAATTGTCCTCTTCTTGACATATTATCTGACCTTTCATTTCCTGGCTGAATCATCAATTCCTATGTAATTGCTCCTTTTCCGTATGCCTTTCTGGGGATCTCTTTGCAGAAATGATCTTCCTTCATGTGATGCATCTCCATGGGTCTCTGGCCTCGACTCTCTTTTTGATTTTTTCCATGATCTCTGTATGATCTCATCTGCAAACAGATACAGTGGACTAAAGTAAATCAATGCTGATGATTCACAGATGAACCAAACTACTTCAGGTTTGCTGAAACCAAATTCTCAGCCCCTAACATTTCCCCTTTGATGCTGACTTGACTGCCTTACAGCTAAAACCAAACTTTCCATTTCCTCACTCGCAACTTCTCCAATTAATTCCTTTCTTACTTGTGGTAGATATCACCACCGCTTCTGTGACCTCCAATGAGAGAGATGCCATAGTCTCCCCAGGTAATATACTCCCAGTGCTTCATTATTACAAAGCTTTCATCTAAACACCATTGTGACTTGCCCTGCTCACTGGGGAAAATGGTGTTTATTCTCCTCCTCTTTGCATCATCTTCTTACATGCTTGAAGACCACAGGAGGCATATCCCCATCCCTCTTCTACTAGACTTAGCTTCTATAGTACATATGGAGACCTGGTACATCCTCCACATATTGCCCTTTTCTCATTCAGTATCATATATTCGGCTTCTAATTCTAATAAGCCTTAAAATACAATCTCTATGGACAGTCTTTGCCTTTGTTTTTTTGTTGCCTTTTTTTTTCCCCCTCATGCTGTGCTTTTACTGTCACTATCCACAAAACAAAAACACTAGCCTCCTGAAAGCAGTTGTATTTTCTTTATAACTCCTTGGATGTAATAAATTATATTAATCCTATGTCTTAAGAATCTTGATAACAGTTGGCAAATGATACTGTGAGCCCATTGCTTATCATCATAAATTAGCCTGGGGGAGCTGGGTCAGATTAAGGTCCTGTCTGCCCAGTATGGTGCTTCTGGCAGTAGTCAGCAGGAGATGCTGACAGCAGGAATGTAGGAACTGAGGACATACAGGCAATAATTCCACTGAAACATTTCCAGATTAGGAACTTTTTCTAGGACAAAGGTTTTATCTGCATCTTTCAGTTTAACAGCCACTGATGGAGTCTCATTTCATGAAGTAATTGGATTGGTTTTGGAACTCATTCATGTTTTTGGCCTCTTCACCATCCTCCGCCAATGAACTCTAATCATGCCCTGTATGAGAAAATGCTTTTTTTTCTTTGTTTTAAACTTCTGCTAGATCATTTTATCCAATGTCTCCTACCTCTCTTGTTAAGAGAAATATGAATAAGCATTTCTGTTTGCTTTCTCAACACCATTCACAACCTTAAATGCTTCCACCATGTATCCCCTCAGCCATTTCTTTTAGAAGCTAAGGAATCAGAATCTATTTAATCTCTCCTTACTTAGAAACTCTGACATGTATTTCATAACCATGTTTTTCCCTGACTTTGTCTAATTGTACTTCATCCCCTTTGAACAGTGTTCAGTAACATTAATGTCACCAGATGACATTGGTGAGATGATATGAATAAATAATCCAAATATCAATAATATAAACACACTGTTACTACTTCTAATAAAGATTCAGAGACTCCAGCCATGCTTTCCCTGAGAAAAGTTAAATAATTTTCTAACTTCAGCTTCCAGTCATTGGATTTGCTCTTCTTCAGTCTGATAAAGAATCCTCTGCACGAGGATACAGAGACAATGCACTTCTGTACTTCTAATCTGAAATCGCCTTAACTACGTAATAGGATAGCGCTGCCTCTCCTAACAATTGCGTCACTCTAAGATGTTCTATAATTTTCAGCATGATCCAAATTCTCTTTTTGTTTCCCACGAATATGCTGCAACCTGCAAACAAGACCTACACATTTCTATTCCAGCTGATCTGCAGTTACTATTATTTACTGCTCTGGTTATTGTGTTATCTATAATCTTCACCCACAATGACTAGAAACAGCTGTTCAAATGAATGATAAAGCCACAGGAGACAACAGATTGTTGAAGCATCTGATCAGAAACACGTCTCATGAGGTATCAGAATGTAACAGAGATTCAATGCATATTTATTTTAGTTTATAGTTTTATTAAGTTTATTATTTAACTGGCATACTTAATTTATAAATTAGTATACAGTGTTCTGAAATGGCAAGGATCTCTACTGACTTTTAGCCTGAGATCTCCAGCATGTATTCTTAGACTAAAATCACTTCCAACAAATGCAGGTTTTCCTTTAAACATCCATTTCCTAATAGATGAGAGGGCAAGAGCACAGACAAAAACCACAGCTACTTAGGTGCAGAAATGACTGTCGGACCTTCCTTCTCCCCAGTCGGCCTCACAGGTTCCTGCTGTCTACCTGCGTGCGCCTACACGCCCGTATGCCTGCCTATACATACCTATGCATGCCTATACATGCCTATGCACGCCTATGCATGCCTGGAACTGCATGGGCACACCCAGGTGTGCCTGGCAGCACGCGTGCCCGTGCCCACACCTGTGTCCACAGGTGAGGGGGTTCAACACGGCCCCGGCTGGAGGGAGGAGGGCTCCAGCCCAGCACCGCTGCTGGGGCCAGCTTCCTGCCAGAGGCTGCCCTGAGCCCAGAGCCATCCATCCGCCGGGATCACTGTGCTGCTCCTGAGCACATCTGCCAGCACCACTGTGCAGGTAACCCCCACACGGGCTGCCCCCTGCCCAGACAGGGCTCCCCTCGCACCGCAGGCCCAGCATGGCTGACCATGGAGGCCCCTCACAGGCCCAGACTGGGCGCTTCCAGCTGACACGGCTGTTACGGGCACATCCCCTACAGCAGGGCCCTGCCCGGCCCAGCATGGCTGCCATGGGCATGTCCCCTACTGGAGGGCCCTGCCCAGCCCAGCATGGGTGCCATGGACACATTCCTTACAGCAGGGCCCTGCCCAGTCCAGCATGGCTGCCATGGGCACATCCCCTGTGGGCACGGTCTCCATGGGTGGGGAGAAGCTCCCTCCTGACTCTTCTCCTGTTGTCCCTAAATAAGGGTTCTTCACCCGGTGTGCAAAAACCAATCAACACACTGAGTCGAGATATTTGTCTTTATTTCAATTCTGCAGAATTGGGTGGCAGGCATTTAACAACAGCCAGCACTCCTCATGTTTCTGAGAGTCCAGTATTTATAGTGATAAGATACAGCTGATTGGTGAGCTACAGTTCCTTTACCATCCCTCATCATACATATGCATTCAAGTTAACGTTTTAAACTTTTTTTGGAGATCCCCTTAATTAGCATGCTCTTTATTTACAAGAGGGTGTGTGTTTTAGCATTATAATTTCCTAAGGCTCCTCTCGGACAGTCTTATCTAGAAGCCATTCCGAAGACTATACGTCTTGTCATCCTATACTTAGATCAGAGACCAGGAACATACTCCTTCCATGGGTCTTGTTTGCCTTCAGTAAGCTCTCAATATGGTAATCCTTCAGCAATTCAATTTCTTTGATCTAAGTTTCAGTTAATTGTTTCTACATCTAGTCCAGGTGCAAAAGGCCCAATTAAGTTTTAGTTTCAGGACTTCAGCTAAAGTTCAATCAAAGTTCTATTACGATTTTATACAAAGCACTTATGTAACTTTTTAACCATATTCTTTTGAGATCACTCCCAGTGTCTGTAGACATGGTGCTTAGGGACGTGGTTTAGCAGTGGACTTGGTAGTGTTAGGTTAGCGGTTGGACTCAATGATCTTTTCCAGCCTAAACAATTCTGATTCTACTTCTGGAGGAGGAATGGTGCAGGCAGTGTTTCACCCATTTCTGCCCATTTGCTGTAAAACCTGCCACATTACCCACACGCCCTTCTCCAGTGGGCACCCGCCGTGGGCAGAGCAGGGAGGATCTGCCATTACCACAGCATTGCAGCAGAACAGACCTGGCGTGCAGTGGGGGAGGTTGCCTGATTCAGAGACCGCAACTGCCATGGCTGTCTTGGCACTTCCTCATATTCCAGGTGGGACATGCAGTTAAAGCGTGCAGATTTTACTGTGTCGGTCCTGGGGGCCAGAGGGCAAGTGCAGCAGGCTGCTGTGTGCAGTATTCCCTTCTTCTGAGTGTCCAGTCACAGGGCTCGTGAGCGAGGTAGTATTGCTTTCTAAAGCTTTTTAAAAAAAACAGTACAGGAAATACGAAGCTATGAGAATGTTACAGTGAGACTGAAAATTTAGAGATTCAGAGGTCACATCCAGGATACAAGGGATTTGGGTTGTAGCACGCGATCTAAACACACAGAACTATGTTTGTAAGCAGCAGGCATACATTAGTATTGTAGGGATTTTATTTTTGATTAACAAGAATTGTTATTAACACATTATTAACACATAAATTGCGCTTTCTGCCACTTGTGTCCAGTAAAATTTATTGTCTATTAAAATTTAAAAATACTGTCTATTAAAACCTTTCAAGGACAACTTCCAGACTTGAAAAATCCTAAGCTACTCCTTAGGAAAATTGAAAGCCATTGAAAGCCATTATCATCTGAGTTTAAAGTATTCCCTATTCCCGATTGTCATATATGACAAACACCATTCAAAAGTAAAGGGGAAGTATCAGTTCCATTATAAGTTTGCAAGATGCCATCTGAAATGTTTTGTGTAATTTGAATAAAATATGAATTGAAGTGAAATATGAACAGAAATGTTCAAACTGGAGCAGCTGCAGAAAGTTACTAGGATAACTGGGGAAATACAGAGCCTGTTTTATGCTGCAACTAGAAAAGCCTTGCCTCTTGAAAGGCATGGTGACGCTGAGCAGGGATATGATTTTTGTCTACAGATATGTAAAAGGTGCAAATAATAAGGCAGGAGAAAAGCTATGGAAGGAAAGGGTAATGCTGGCACAAGAACAATGGTATAAAATGGACAGACACCACACATTTAGGATGGAAATTACTGGAAGGTTTCTCATCACTAGACCACTGAGGTTTAGGAGCAGTCTGTCAAGAGAAACAGTGGGACAGAAAGCCCTAACTACTTTAAAAGCGAGTCTTGACCAGTTAACAAGGAAACTGCATGACATGCTAACTGTGATATTAAGGGAAGTTTCACTGATCAATCCCTTATTCCTCATACAGCATGACATCAGTGTCTTACACATCGTATGATGAGACTGCTTCTCGCAAAACCTGAAATTATACCACTTGAGATGAATTGCAACTGGCCATCAGTGTAATGTGCAACCTTCAAAAGAGTGTCAAGTGCTTTGGAGGCAGGAAGGAAAAGTAAGGAGATGCAGCCCCCTGCTACATTATTCTTCTCAGGAGCTGACAGAAGCCCCTTAGTGTTTTCTTTGTTTCTTGCACCAATTTTTATTTGGTAGAGGAAAGCAGTCTGAAGAGGGAGAGATTGGAGCAGGGGACTGGCTGCTCTCCACAACCTTGTCCCCTGCCAAACTGCAGATTTCCTTTGTAAATGTAGACATGAGTTTTGCTATGAAGGAACGTTAACTCCTGCTAGGTCTTTTGTGTTACTGTACAGCTTATAGAGCAGCTGCCTAGGAAGGGAGGCCGCAGCATCTGAGGAATCAATCTGCACCACAGGCTGGTTTGTACGTCTCCTGAGGATGCAGGCCTTGGGATCTGTGAGGATGTCTTCCTGCTTTCTTCTACCAGCTTCTGCCTCCCCACAGAGCAGATTTGAGAGGAGCAGCTGTTCCAAACCTCCTTCCCAAAACCCTCCCTGCAGAAGTTCTGCCTGATGCAGTCTCCTGCTGTCCACAGTCCAGCAGGATTTGGTGTTGATGGAGAAAGAGAAGACTGGCTTCTTTGGTCTGACGTTTGTGATTTCAGTATCGCTTTTGGTCATTCAGGTGCATGCCCTACTCAGTCACAGCTGGGGAGATCCTATGCAGAACCAAAGCAGAACCCAGACCACGGTGTTAGATTTCTGGGTCTAACCCTGAGCAAGGAATTACCTCAGCTGGCCAGGCAGAATTAGAGAAAGGAAAGCAATATCTTAAATCCTACCTTCTTTGGCATGTAAATGCTCAGGTCTGGGTTGCAGTGAGGCAGCTGCTTCCACTGAGGATGCACATACCAGAATTCTCTCCTGGTGCCATTAACTAAATTTCTTCATCCAAAAAACAAGAGGAGATCACTCCTCTGCTGAAGCTGATCTGGTTATTGCCGCTAATTGTTCCATACACTGGATTAATGGCTAGAAAAGACATCCATAATACGCGAGGTATGGATTCAATGCCATTCTCAGGGTGAAGAGTTCACATAAGATACCCTACCTCTCAGAAAAGTGCCCTGCCCATCAGGTTAAAGGATATTTCAAGGTGTGATGGAAGGAAAGTAACAGTCCCCTCTTGCCCCATTCTGTTTCATTGCCTTGAAAAGGATGCAAGATGTCTTGTGTCAGGGAATAGGAGAAAGAAAGAAAGAAAAGTGAGCCTGTCTGTTTGTAAGGCATTACTATGGAGGACGATTCTAGTCTGCTCTGATACGTGCATGTATCTCACGATTTCATGTGCACTTACTAAAGCACCCTCAGTGATGATTGCCTGTCTACAGTTATGTTTTGACGCTTATGAATTATGCAGGTTTTTATCTGTTTAATGTGTATGTTGACTTCATATCATCCTAGTTTCTTAATCAAGATGCCAGGCAAGACAGAGTATGTGCCCTCTGAGGCTTCATTAATCATACATATAATCTCATCAAAAAGATATTACAATACGTAAAAAGTTTTAATTCTGAGAGTTCCAGCACATCACTCAAACAGAAGTCCCTCATGATAACACGGCTTTCCTCGGAGCATTCTTGATGGCTTTTATGAGTTGGCTGGTTGTTCTATGGGGGCACTTGGGCACATGCATTATGCATCAGCTTGTCCCTGTTTTGCTGTATCTGTCAACACACTAGTTTGTAAGTATTCACAATCATTTGCTGCATCAATTTTAGTGATTCAGAATTAAAAAATCCCTTTTTCTAAGTTCCTACAATGTTATAATTTCTCTTAAGAAAAAAACCTATAAAGGTTATACTGAGTGATTTTAACACTATGATAAAGTGACTATTCTTACTAAGGTTCGGTGATTTTTATGTCAATAAAAGCACAAGCCTAAAGCCCCATATTTATTATTGGTTATAGCACTGGTATGCAGAAAAACATGTAATATCTTCTGTTATATAGGATCTTGAATAATTTTGTTTTCAGTAGCTTGATTTTATGCTAACTTTTTTTGTTTGCTTGCTTTTATTCTTCTATTCATCCTGACCTTTTAAAATAAATGCTTTCTTTTCTAGGCTAGGTAGACAAAAAGATAGAGCAGAGGCCATCCAAACTGCATAGCCACTTCACAGCTCAGGCTTCTCCATGGCTTGCTGGGTTTTTCTCTAGCAAATCCACTCATTTAGGTGGCTTGATCTGTTTTCCACATGAGAATATTTGTTTCCCAGCGTCTTGAAGCTTAATCAGAAAATGGCATGTTTCAAACCAGCTAGTTTGAAACTCCAAATGATAAATACATGAAAACAGCAACACAGGGTCACACCCAAGATCTGTTTCCTCCATGAACTTGTGGCCCACAGCAAATGCTTTGGGAAGAGTGTAGAAAGAGGATGAGTCTGCAGTGGTGCTGCTGTTCGCAGCTCGGGGACTTTCTGAGTTGAAGGTGACATAAAGTCTTATTTTCCGCTACCTCTGCTGCTCTTTTGGTTAATTGCATTTGGCTATATTAAAATGCATAGTATGCCAATGAGCCCAGTTTAATAAGCAACTGTGTTAAGCCCTTATAAATGATTCTTCTTTACAGTGTCAGTGTTTGTGTCTTCTATAAATTTTATGAGATAAATGCTTACATATCATCTGATATCTACCTAACTAAGTAAAAAATAGATTGCTGTGGAAACATTTTACTGAATAATCCTCATTTATAGATATCTGCACTTTCTCCATTAACAAGCTCTTAATCAAATCCCCACTGAGGGGATTAATTGCTTTTTATAGTGATACGGTGACTAAAAGCAAGTGTTTTTAAATTGAATGCTGAATACAAGCAAATTATATTCTGCTGATACTCCTGTCTTGGCCACCTAGGCCTATATGTAATCCTACCAAAATCTACTGATTTATGAGATTTATTTTTCATAATTAGGCAACTGTTTTTTAATTTGTTATTGACTGCATTATGTCACTGTTTCTATGAGTTTGCCTGGTATGTACATTATGACAAATAGGCTATTGCTGACTGAATCATTTTGCATGCTCTTTGTTTAAACAAGAACATTATGGTTATTCTGGAACTTGCACAGCTCTGAGATGAGTTACAGGTTAGCAGGAATGGTTCAAAGTGCTCCTGGACACAAAGATCCCCTTTCTGAAATGTAAAACTCACAGTCCTAGCAGGTGCAAGTTAATATAATCTCTAACCACTAATGGAAAAGAGAATAGTTAGTTATCCATGTTTTTTTCTAAATGCAGATCAAAATATTGAACACTTTTTCTGCATCATTAAAGAAAATCTTATCCTTACAAGCTAATAGCAGATTTATACTATTCCAAGATTGTCTTTTGTTCTTGATGTGTTTAAGGACTAGCTTTTATTCTTTAATTAAAATTTTTATTGTCCTTAAACCTGCTGACGGCTACTGTTTGTTGGTGCCTTTTGTTTATCATTTTCTGTGCATTTCCTTGCCAATAGGTTGTATTCATTGTTCTCCCATCTCAAGGTTTTCTTGGTTTTACTCCCTACTTCTCGGTAAACAGACCAGTGTCAAAGTAGTTGTCTTCATAGCTGTAGGACTGCAGGGCTTAGCTACCCAGTAAGGCATTCTTAACTTAAAGCCATTATTCTCATTTTTGTCATTTTTTAATTCCCACTTTGAGGTTGGATCCAAGTTTTGCTGGTTCTTATCTTAGAAAGAAGATGGAGACTATCCTTTAACCAGTGGCTTTGGTGTTGCCTCTCATTAACACTTTTTGAGACTTGGATATTATTTAATGGTTTTGTATAACTGGAACAAATTAACCACGTAGGATAATACGCAACTGCAGAATGTCATCAGCACTCACAAGTCGCTTGATATGGCAAAGTTTTCTTTCTGTCCCTGTCTTTCTAGTTCTGAAAAATTTATGCCTTCTTGCACTGAGCAAAATGTACATCACTGTTACCAACTAGCTCTGACAGTTGATAAGTTCTGTTTTATTGAGCAATAAGTTAATGTCACATCAGCTGCTAGAACTAACAGTTTTCACTGATGCACACTGAATTATGGTGTAATCCCTTAGGCTAGGCTGTCAGTTCACTTACTGCTTAAATGAACATATGTAAATGAAGATATGATTTTACCATAGCAACCAGTCAGACTATACAGAATTCTTCAGTTATCCGTCCTCCTCACAGCTAAGTGAACTGGTGTAGGCTGCAAGAGTGGTGGGCAGTTTACACTGTATGTCAAATATTGTACAGCGAACTGCATATAAATCAGATGAACATTGCTAAGCAGAGATTAATTAAGACACCACAATTGTGAAGAAATTAAATTCATTCAGTTGATAAAGAGCATAGCTGATGAGGGATCCATTTTACTAAAGCAGTTTAAAATAGAGTCCTGTACAGTGTCGAGAATGAAGGAAGTCATTCAAATTTAGGAAAACTGTCTTTTTCAGAATCAAGGGTCACTTTTCTCTCTGAAACCAATGCAAATCAAAGACCCAACTCTTCTAGATTTCTGACTGTGGGACGGGTTTTGTTTCCTTGTTTGAGAAAGCACTGAGGGCTTGTAGAGTTCAGTAGTATGAAGCTTCATCACAAAAAAAACAGACAAATATTTTCCCAGATTCAGTGGAGTAATTTAGTAAACTCTCCTGTAAATTGTAAAGCTCCAGAAGAGACACTGATTAAAATGGTATCTGGCAGTCTTTCATTTTCCAGTGGTATTATGTCAGGTTACTAGTCAAAGCAAGATACCTACGCATATGTACATGATCTATATATATACAACATTTTCACCAGTTCTGAAATGTTAGCCTCAGTTTTGAAATTCAGTCTGTGATCACTCTTGCTTTGCCTTCACTGACAAACATCCTAGAAATACAGAGATTTTTTTCTGATGATCCTTCAATCAAATAGAAATGCATTTCTTGCGCTTTTCAAGATTTACAGAAATTCTTACTCCAAAGTGCTGGAGGCTTTAGGAAATACAGTAGCTTGTCTCCTTGGTGAACATAAAAGGGTTCTTTGTCTCAGCTGAACGTACCACACAAATTACAGGAATCCATACTGGCCTGGGTTCTCACCAGAACCCAGCTATGTAAATCCAGGGTCGCTTCAAACTTTTACTAAGCCTGCTGGGGTTTACACAGGTGTAGGAAGAAAGAATTTATTCTAGTTCATATTGAGAAGGTATGTGCAATTACACAAACATGTTTCTGGGCACAAATAAACTTCTAAGGTTATATACTGCTGTTATTACCAGGACTAAGACATTTTTAAAGCATTTTCTATATCCTTAAACAGCACTGCGTGCTTTGTGCAGATATGTTTAGATTTAGTGAAGAGAAGACTTTAGGCAGGACCTTTGTTCATGATGAAGGAAGAAAGAATTTTTTAACAGGAAAATGCTGGCTCTTGTGCTTAAGATGTATGCATTGAAGGGAAATCAGGGAGGGGAACAAACATCACATTCAAGGTCTGAGGATGAGTGCATGTGAATACTTTGCCTCTAAACCTTTAAGCCAAGCTACGAGGTGTTCGCTCTGGGCTCAGGGCTGAGTGGTTTCCTCTGTTTTGTACACGAGGCCCAGGAAAGACATAAGACCTGAGAGTCCATTCCTCCTGTTTGCTTCTCGCTTCTTCTCTGCTTACTGTTTCACAGAAACTGTCAAATTCTCTTAAAGATTGTGGCAAAGTCTCTCAAAACAGCACCAGCTGAGCCTTGCGCATGCAGAGATATGTAGTGGTGCTGCTGGATGAAAGGGTGGATATCTGAAAGGGAACATACAAAAAGAGGCAGGGGAGAAACGTGTCCTGACCACACTCTGTTCATGTGCCTAAGGGATCCGTGATCTCCCAGGGCACTGCAACAAGAACCACCTCTCTTCCCACACACGCAGGACCTGGGAACTGAGAAGCCCTAATCTTTCCTTTCCTTCCTTGTGCAAGCTGTCGCCTGCAACACTGACAGCACTGTTCTAACAAATCTCTGTGTCATTTGGCACAGCTCTGACACATGAAGCCCAGCCACCTCTGTGCACAGTGTTCCCAGCATCTCCAGCCAGCTCTGGGAATCAAAGCTGGTGTTTGGCTGAAAAGACTTTCTGTTGGAGTTTCTGACATTACAGATTTTTTAAGGCTTGCAGCACTCCCATGTTCTTGAACGAGATACTGCTGGGCAACCTTAGCGCTGCATTCATTGAGGCTTTGGTCAGTGCAGAGAGTTAAACCCAGGTGTTCGATACCCTGAAGGATAAAGGTTGGTTCTCCACTATCCACAAAGTAAAATTTATGTATATTTATGTATATGCAATATTCTCTTGCTGCATCACACTGGCCTTTTTTGGTTGTGACAGCTACTTGTGTCATGCTGGGTATCAAGGAGTGGGAACTGTGTTCTCCTCAGGGTGTTCAGGTATAATCACTTGGCCACTGCAGAGATAGGAGTAGGAGTTTGAAGTCTTGCTATCCACCAGCTGCTGGAGATCACTTCTCTGCTTGAGACTGATGCCACACACCTGAGCCATACTGAGGGATCATGCCACATACCACACATCTCATCCATGGGCTAGGCATGGCTATGCTATTAACATTTTTAACTGCTCCATTTGCATCTGTAAGAGTATATCTGCCATGCATTTTCTTTAGTTGAACCATTTGTTTTCTAACCATATGCATTTTTGCTCATCTTTGTGTAGGTTTATCTTAGAATATGGACAATGATTGCTTTGGAGAAAGCTGTAGGACTCCAATTCATTACTATCTGCTGTGTCTCAGGTTGCTTTCAAGTGAATGGGAAAGGGAGTCTCACTCATTGCTATTATTTGTTAATTTTTCCTGGTCAGATGCAGATAGATAACTGGGCATCTAACACCCACATTCAGAAGCCATGAATTCCAGAAAATTGCTCTCAGAAACACGGAGAACATTTCCTGCTGCTAAAGTACACTGCCAGCAGCCATTGCGGATTCTCATTGTGGATGTCACATCACCTTCCTGGACCAACACTTGTTCTCTACTCTCTGAAGCTCTGGAAAACACACTTTGTTTGGCATGCAGTTTGACAGGCCCTTGCCGTGTTCCCCTGCTGAGCCTCTACGTGGTGCAGAACCAGCAGGAGTGTCTGCTTCCTTTTACGGTATGTGTGAAATTACATCTCTTGGGATCTAACAAACATGCATGCAATACATGGTTGCGGTTCAGTAAAGAAAGTTATGATTTACTACAAATTTATAGCTAAAAAATAATCATTTTCAAAGAGCATAGTTTCACAGACTTCATGGAAGAGGTGAACTTTATGAAAGAATGATGTTTAAAAGGAGGAGTGTCATATTTTTGATCTGTGAAGTTGCTCATGTATGTAAGTATGTAAGTTAGGTTTTGTGCTGTTCCCTTCTAAAACATCTGTGTACCTCTCCCTTTCAGTGCTACTTTCTGCACTGTCTGTACTGCTTCTCTATCAAAAATATCAAACACAAGTCTATAGCTGTAATAATTTGGATGGTGAAATGGTCTATGTATTACACAAATATTACCACTTTGGGAGGGGTTCACATTTAAGAGGAAAGGATCAGAATTCCAAACATTTTTTGTCAAATTTGATAAATATCCTGAAATCATAGAATCATTTAGGTTGGAAAAGACCCTTAAAAGCGAGTCCAACCGTAAACCTAACACTGCCAAGTCCACCACTAAACCATGTTCCTAAGCACCACATCTACACGTCTTTTAAATATATAGATCTAAGTCAGTAAGAACAAGTATTTCATTCCTCTAGGGGTATGCAGCAGAATAAATATAGATGGAGAATGACTCTATAGTAAAAGTTTAGGATTACAAAGCATCATAAAGTTCACAAGAATCTATGAGCTCACACTATTATAAACAGTCATACTGAGCACTCTTATTTATACAATGTAGTGTAAACACACAGTATTAACCCTTCCACTTTTTTCAGCAATGGTGAAAACATTCTGATATACTTAGTCAAGTTTTCACATCTCAGGAAAGGTAGAGGCCAACTGGGAAAAAAAAATCATAGCAAATGCGATCAGCAAGATGTCTGTGGCTAATGGTGGTGTTTATTTTGTAGAATAGGTTATAGATAATGTGACAGGGTAATTAAGGGGATACCAAAGAAACATTTTCTGGAGATGTTGTGAAATCACTCGGATTAGGGGCTTTAAGAACAGACACTTGTCTTGCTTCCTAGGATGAATTTACATGTAATTCATCCTGGCACGGCACTGTACGATGGACTAGGTAATCTGTTTGACAACTGTTTCCAGCCTGTTTTCTATGATTTTGCATTATGTCCAAGTTAATTTGTAAGTGTTAGGGGCCAAACACCTGCTTTTGTATTTGTGAGGTATGTCCTGACAGTGATCCAACGTGTGCTGGCTGAGAGCAACCTCAGATGTCATTTGGTAATCGTGGCTCACCAGAGCACAACTGCACTTTGACACAATCCCTCTACTTGCCCCATCACATGGATCGTCTGCTTATGATAGGCTGTCTTTTTTATTTAAACAACAGTTTTTCACTTTGATAATCACAGTTTTTAAAGACAGAGGAACCCTTAGATCATTGTTTGCCTTCTTTCATATTACAGGCTATTATATTTCACTGAAGTACCCATATACCATTAAAGCACTTCCCCCAGAAAGACATCTAGTTTTGATCTGAAGATATTACAAGATGGAGAGTCAAGTACTTTTGTTGATGGTTTCTTCCAGTGGTTAATCACTGTCATTGTGAAACTTGCACCTGGTTTCTAATTTGCATTTAGTGGCTTTAGCTTCCAGGGATTTGATAATATATTTCCTCTTTGGCTAGATTGAAGAACCTGCTTGTATTTTATACTTTCTTCCTCTAAACATAATCAGGTCCCTTCTCAATCTTCTAGCTGGTAAATGAAAGAGAACAAAGCATAAGTCTAACTGCAAGGCATTTTTACAGGCCCTTAATAACTTCCAAGCCCTTCTATGTATTCACTTTTCTGGTTTTTTTCAATGCTACATTCTAATACTGGACTCAGCAATGCTGTAAAGAGAGCTAAAAAATGCCCTCTCACCCTGTTTCCATGGCTGGTAATCACATCAACTCTTTTGGCATAATATTGTGTTTCTCTGGGGCTTGTCCAAGACAGCAATGTTCACAGTCACAGACTTAAGCCAATAGTGCATACCCAGTTGAGAGGCACAACTCTAGTGTGAGCCCCCACTCTCCTTCTCCCCAGCTTTGCTTGCATGTTCTGCCTAGTAAGCCATCTCTTTATTTTAGACATCTGTTGTACTGAAGGCTGTTTTTCAGAACTTCTTTCTCTATTAGGAACAGTATAGCAAGATGACTATCTTCTTCAATGGACCTAAATTCGATAATAAGGATATCTGGTCCTCTGCAGCTTCTGGAATCAGGAGCAGTTTTACATCTCTGTCTTATAAACATCCATTCTGTTCCATTTCAGCCTTCTGCAGAAATACCAGGGTTCTGTTGCTTTTTCTGTACTCCTGAATTTGCCCCTTTGTCTCAACAGGGCATGCTGTTTATTACATTGACTTTCTGGTCTAGCTAGAGAACAAATTGATACTTCTCAGTGAGGAACCAAGATAGAGCTATATTAAAGTTTGCTTATTAGACAAATCATATGAAGTCAGGAAAGCCCCAGAGCTGAAAATAGAGATTGAGAGAGTACATGGGGAAGTGTCATATACAGTTACCCTTTTCTGAGTCTTTCCTGGGCACTTGTTTATGGTCTCTGTTCCTACTGGTCTTCCGTATTGGCCTAACTCTAACAAGTCCAAATAACTTCCCTGGGAAGGGCCGGGGGAATGCCAATTAAAAGGAAATCAGGAAGAAAGTGAATAACCTTTCTTTGGTTATTTGGTGCAGGACAAAAGATGGTGACAAGAGGGGAAGTGAGCATTAAAGCATCAAAAAATTTTAATGTGGGACTGAGTAAGGACTCTGAGCAGAGCACCTCCAGTTGATGGGCCCTTTGGATGGGCAGCCATCCCCCACAACTCCCAGAGCCTCCCTAACAGAAAGGACTGAAAAAGAAACAAGGGAGAAAGGCATTAACGACAGGGACCAGCAAATTAAGAAAGTGAAGTAGGTGAGGGTACAACATGTGGAAGGAGCCAGACTGGGGAGTGAGCACAGTGCCTACCTCAGCTCATGGCCAGCTTTGATCCCTCATTTTGATAGCTTTTTTCTGCAAGCAATGTAGTGTTGCAGATTAAAATGTTTTGCTGGACACACACTGTGAAGTTACGAGTTCTCATAGTTGTATAATGAAGGGGAGGGGTGTCACATGTGAAGAAACATGTCAAGGCCTATGGCACTGGGCTGGATGTCAGTGCCTAGAAGGAGGGTGCAGTCAGAAATAGTTGAACACCACAATTCGTGCTTAGAAGCTTAACTTATGTCTGAAGCACATTCCAGAATTGAAACTGCAGCTTGCATAGACTTGCCTAAGTTAACATTTAAAGTAGCTGTGTATATACAAGAGAAAATATAACTCTGCCAGTGCCAGTTCCAAAGGGTGGGTACTAACTGGCCTTCAGGCTGCCCTACAGCCCATGCTGAGCCCCGTTCTGCCCCAGTCAGGAGCAATACTTGACGTACAACAACTGGTTTACATCTGCGTGAGCTGCAGCTGCCTCCTGGGATTGCAGGGCAGGCATCTGAACTGCAGGGAATTTTGCTGTAGCACTTTGAAGAAGCTCCTGGCTGCATCTGCTTGGTGCATTTCTCGAAGATTGCTAGCCTCACAGCAGAACTGACATAATGGGCCAGACACTTCTCGCACTGCAGAGTACAAACTGTGGTGTCTTTCCTTAAGACTGCTCTCTTCACTATTCTGAGGCAAGGTTTGAGCCATCCTAGCTTTCTTCCCCACCTTATTTGCAGAAACATCAGAGCTGTTCGTGAACACATGCCTGAGCCCCCTGGTTCATAACTTAGTCACACTGAAAGACCATGCTGTAAACCGTGGCTGTTCAGGAGTGGTTCAGTGAGTCAGAGCTCCAAGCATCTGAAGCAAACAAGTCATATGTTCATCTGTTGCCTCTTTTGTGAGGAAGATGACCTCTGGCAGCAGCGTCTTATGTGGCTTCAAACAGATTTGGTAGAGTTCACTAATAATCTCTCCTATGGCCAGAATTTGTCAGTTTACCTGCTAGGTACATCTCAACTCCTTTGAGTTCTTGTTGAAGTTCAGGGGAGCTGACATCTGTGTGAATGCTGGCTGAGATGCTCCACACACCTTTGGATCTTAGGTGCTCCATAGCATTGTCATGTCTATGCTAAGGAAAGGTCATGGGTGGGTAATAGATACCAGGTAGCCTCAACTAATATTGCGTGGAGAAAGAGTATGAGAGGGGTCTACCATGATCCTGGCCAGCCTGGTTCATATTCAGACTGCCTTCTGTGGATTTAGGTGACCACTATAAAGTGATACCAAATTCACGGAAGTGCTGAGCAACATATGTGATATAAGGGTTCAGCAGCCCTGGACCGCAGGTAATCTAAATCACCATAGCAGGTGGTAAGAATATGACCCAATATCCTCCAATCCATGAGACTGAAACAAAGCATCATAGTGGAGCACAGTGAGTTAATAATCTGTGCATTAATAATGTTCATCTTGTCATAATGAGTCAGACCAGCTGTCCTGGGGCAGCCATTGTACAGTGGTAGCTGTTGCCTGAAGGAATAAAACATTTTTACAAATTACATCTATAGAATAATTTTTCCTTTCTAACACTTGTTCTGGTAGCTCATCTTTGAAGCAGGAGGGTCCACAGACCTTCCATCACCGTTTGCTTTTTTGATAATCATTACTGTGGTGAATGTCCTAAAAGAGCAGATAAGAGCATAAGAAATGCCCTCCTGAGTCAGACCAACAATCCATCAGCCCAGTCTCAAAAGAAAAGGCTATTTTGGGAGAGTGCCCCAGCCCAATCACTTTCTGCAGTTCATTCTCCTCACACTCCCCTAGTTCCTAGTTGTATTAAGAATGATAAAGGATACATTTGAGGCTATTCTGCCTGGTACCCGCTTCTGGACCTGTTACCCATGAGCTTGTGGAACCCCTTTTTGAACCTGTTGCCACAGTCTGACTACAAAGCCTCCTGAACACAGGTTCCAGATGTCCACAGCCCAGTGAGTAAAGGAGTACGGATATGGCAGGAGTGACTATGGCCTGGGGATGTCACAGTGCCTTGGTGCTCCTATTTATGTCTCAAGTTCTGCCTCTGTGTTATGCAGGGCCAGAGGAGAGGGGCATGGCGAACTACTACATTTTGGCTAGCAGCAGGCAACAGGTAAACAGCTGAAAACTTGAGGAGTGATCCTGTATGTTGTTACTAGCATTACAATCAGCTGGTTTTGATTCATATCACTGTTCACTGCTTTATGACTTGCCTTCGGCCCCCAGTCTTATCTCAGTGCTGTGAATTCAAAAGCCTCCTTCCACATTATGGAAAAATATTTCATATTATCAGTTTGACATTTCCAGTCTTTCAATGTCATTGAATACTGTTTTGCAGCAAGTGAGAGAAAACTTTGCACGAATTCAAGCCTGCATTTTGGAGCTCCGTTCGCTACCAAGAGAAGGCTGTTTCCCACAGGGGGGAAATGGAGTGGTACAAGCTGTGCAGGATGGATTGCAACAATTCAAACAATACAGCAGACACACAGCAGAAGGAGGCTCAACAAATAGTTCCCTTGAGGTACGAAAATGTTGGGAAGGTGGTGGGAGCCATCCACCAGATGTGCCACTTGTTAGGTCCATGGGAGGGAGAGAGTAATTAAGAAACGTAGTCCTCAAAAAAACCACTTGTGGCAATCTCTGAATGCTCATGGAAACAAGACAGATTCAGGTTTGAGTTGCTTATAGAGACTGACTTACTTTACAGTATAGAAAAAAGAATTTAATTTCCAAGCATTTAAGATTGGATGCTTTTTCAGCTTTATTTTTATTACTTTCACAGAACTGTGTCAAAGGCAAAGACATTCACAGTACTTATGAACATGATTTTCCTTTCAGCCTACAGTCACATTCTGCAGTGATAGTGTCTGAAACTTTCACTGATACAATAGGATGTTTGTGCAAAGGTCCTCATTGTGCCTGAAGAGATGTCCACAATTCATTGAAAGTGAACTCATACAGACAAAAGAAATGCATTTCATCCTGAGAGGAGTTGGTATAGTTGCAAAGGACAGGAAAAGCCTACAGGATCGTCATTGTCTTGGCACAGTCCTCTTCAATTAAGTTTTCAGAGTAAAAAGAAAATATGGTCAGTATTTAGAATAACAAGAGGGTTTGTTTATAATTAGCATTTTCCTTTTCTCAGTGACAGCCTGGGAGTTCCACAGGACTCCTAGTCTGCAAATTGTTTATAGTCCCTTATAATGCACCATCGGCAGTGGCTGCGTGAAATAACTGAAAAGTCTAAAAAGACCATTGTAAGCTCTGTGCAACAGACAGTCCCTGAAACTCAGGAAGCATCATGTCTGTTCTTGGCATGCATCCCTACATTGGGTGAAGGGAAAAACAATAATCTCTGACACCTTTATGGCAGACACAGAAAGAATGGGGCAATCCCATTGCTTTGCCCGTGCCCCAGAGAATTAGGGAAGAACTGTGCCTGCTGTAATCTTGATGCACTAGTAAATTGTTTTGAAACACCACATGCAATTACTTCCTTTCTGCTCAGGCTTCGTGAAGTTTTGGGACTGGCTATTGATGATTTCCCCGGAAAAAGTAGAACAGGCACATAAGCTAAGTCTTGTTGGACAGGTTAGTGAGATGAGTTGGTATGGTAGGACAGCCTGATGTTTGTCTGGGATTTCAGTACACATACATGCTGGTGTCTTGTTTCCCGGGATTCTCAGTGGGAATGAACTTGCACACAGCAGGTCTGTCCAGTGCTTCCTGAGCCAATTGCACAGGTGTGTTGTCAATCTAGCTTGAGCAGTGGCTCTGACATGATCCTACGTACAGTGAACAAGCTAGAAAATTTTAGGTATTCAGCAGTCTAGCGGTGTCAGAGATCCAATGTCCAGAAATCCTGCATGAATATATCAAGTCCTTAAATCCCTCTGTGCAGATTCCTGTAGAAAAGGAGACATATTGAGGGCACACTCTATGTACAGCAGTCCTGGGACAGGATCTAATAGATTTTGGTGCACGCTAGTGGCTGTATTCTCAGCTGGGTGCATATACTTGCATAAGTGGGAGGGAAGCTGCTAACAGCACATGAGCACATACATGCAAATGTAGAAAGCAGAGCAAAGTTCACAGGAAGAAGTATTTCTTTTAAAGAAGTATCAACTGATGTGAAAGGACAGGCAGTTATCAATAGGGGAAGGACTCTGATAGAAGCGTTGTTTTCTTCTGGACATGAGGAACCATCAACTTCAAACTGTCTTTCTTTTCAGACTTCACAGGCTCAGGGTCTACCTGGTTTTGGAGCTTTGTCAGTCCTAAAAAGGAATCCAGACTCCCATGAGTGAAATTTCCCTAGTCTTTTTACTTTATTTACGTCCTTAAACTCTTCCAGAGCCATGCTGTGATTAAGCAGAGTCTTCCAGCTGTAATTAAGACTCACTTCTAGTGTCTATTCAGGAAGCCTTTCTCCTGATTTACTGCTTCTCTGTATTTTCTTAGGGCCTTGAGGTATCTTACTGGACCATTTCAAATGTGATTTGTGCTTTAACTTCAAAGCTGGGGGTTGGAACAAACGGAGTACACTTTTAAGACAAGACCTTTTTTGACACAAAACAAAATCCAGGACGTCTTCTAGTATATTAAAGGAATGAGATAGCTACATTCAAAGTTAAGTTATCCATGAATATAGGGAGTTTATACTCCACTAAGCAATCCTTGTTCCTCTTGATTATGCAAATATATTATGCTTTTCATTGCAAGGGGATGTAAGACACTCATGCAGTGATAGGCTGTGGTATTATACACAGTTGAAAGTGTTGACCACCATTTTTACAATCTACTTTCATTTTCTCATAGGAATGGTGTACATAGATGCAACACTAATTCCTCCTCTTCTGGCAATTTATCAGCTTGTATTTGCTCTTGTGTACTCAGATCAGCCTGGAAAATTAGGTGTCCTCCACTCTTGTGGAATTAATCTGACAACATACCACTTTGTTGATAACTGATAGGTAACCAAATGTTTTTCTTCCTGGTACCAGAAAATAGCAAGTTCAGATGGTTTGTTGTACTATCCTTGGCCCTGCAAAGGTCCTGGGTATGTATACTCAGTCCCACCTAAAGACGATCCTAGAGGACAGTCTTTATAAAAATGCTCAGGGCAATCTGAGAAGATGTAGAGGTGGCTGTCATGCCTAGCTGGAACAGCAGTCTCACTAACATTTGTATCATTAATTCCGGTATACCCAAACCAGAGAATGATGTAGTAGATTTTTGTATTAAAAAAAACAACAACAAACAACAACAACAAAAAAAACCACACCACAAAAAAACAAAACCCCACAACCAAACAGCAAAACCACAACACTCAAACAACAAGCAAACAAATACCCACTTTCAAATATGCATGGATTCTAACTCAAAAGATTTCTTAGGGAGGACAAGAATTCTATAAGCCAGGAGATGTGGCCATTCTTCAGAAACTTCATGCAGTAAACTGTACTTAAATTGCTGCATAGATAATCTCTGCCAGAAAATATCTCATACAGTATTAGAGAACCCTTGCAGAAGGTCAGTTGAACAGGTAGGAGGAGGTCCTTGCCACCCTTGTAAACTAGAAGCCTCTCACTGACAGCTGAACATATAATCCTCTTCCCTTCACCACATTCAAAATAACGTCCACAGTGGAGACTTTGAATTTTCCCAGTTCCCATACAACAGCAAACACCACAGATGTCAGTCACACTTGCCAGCTCTAGTCTGCCCTCTGAGTTGCTTCATGCTAACTACATTTCATTCCCTGTTTCCGCTGCCTTACCTCCCTTTGAGTTGTTTGTGACAGGCATCAAATGTTTCTTCCAAGAATGCATGCCTTGTAAAGCAAAAGTAAAGAAAAATTAAATGAAGAATAGGGGGTTTTGTGGCTTCATTAGCAGATACAATTTATAGTGGTCCTATTTAATTTGAAAAATATCCAAAATAAAACTAGAGAGATAATTCAAAGAACATAGAGATCTGAAGTATTACAGCACACTTTATTTTAGCATAGGTACTGGAGAGGGTACTGAGGGCTTCCAAAAGGCAACACATGATACTTGCCTATCTTGAGGAAACTTTACCTCAAAGTTTAGTTCTGTGGAGAATTTCAAGGACAAAGGACTTCTCTTCAAGCTAGCAATCCTTCCCATTCTGCATGCTGCATAAATGTAACCTGTGGATGAAATTCAGTCTTCTGCAAATCCTGACAAAAGGTGTTTCACAGACCTAAATGGGATGTAAGGGGTGGCCGTGGTCTTTCACAGAAGGGTGAAGAAGCACCATCAGATCACTAAGGATCCAAGAAGTGAGCAGAAGAGCACCTATAATTCTCAGAGCTTTATTGAAAAACAGAAGTCGGTGATCACAGAAAAGCAGAAGGGTGTTTCACCCTTAAAAAAGGCCATGTTTCTAAAAAAGGCAGCTTTTCTGCTTCAGATACTTCAGTGACTGAAATTTTGTTTTCATCAAAAGCATTTTTTTTTTTTTTATGCAGAGTAAGTTGGATTTCTATTTCTGTTTCTTTTTGTCAGAAGGCATTTGCATGTTTTTGCTTAGGTACTGTATCTTTCGAAGAAAGAAAAAAAAGATACCTTCTTGGAAGTGAAGCCTGGATAACTTAAGCCAGTTAAAGTAGGCATTTACCCTGTTAAATTCAACTGTGTCAGGTAGACCATGTGTGGTGACTGAGTACTTACATCTCCCATAAGCATTTTCTATTTAGTCCACTGTGAAGAAGCAATTCTGTTTCTGTGATACTTTAAAGCATTAGTGAAACACTGGAACAGGCTGCCCAGAGAGGTGGTAGATGCCCCATCCCTGGAACCATTCAAGGTCAGGTTGGATGGGGCTCTGAGCAACCTCCAGTTGAAGGTGTCCCAGCTCATTGCAGGGGGGGTGGACTAGATGACCTTTAAAGGTCCCTTCCAACCCAAACTATGATTCTATGATTAGAAAACATAGTAGGAGAAGTATTTTTGCATTGAATTATAGGGCATGGGCAAGAGAAAATAAGGCCTACTTTATTGAATTTTTTGAACTCTCTAATTCCATCTGGTTTTCAGTGGAATGAATGTCTGGTTCTACCAATACAATTTCTTCCTTCTGTTTCAAGAGCTTCATGCGTTAGTTAAATGCCCTCATAAATCAGTCGATTCCAGTATTTTGCAGTTAAGATTTAACATAAGACTTATCTGGAGTGTTTGTTATTCATCAAAATTTAATGCTTTGTATGTCATTTTGGTGCATTAATCCCTGATTGCCAAACTGACATCTCAGTGGCTCTGTTACTGAGATACGGTAACCCATGGTGCCAGCTGGAACAGCAAATTACAAGCATATAATTACAGTCAGTAAACAACTGAGGAGTAAACAATTGGGAACAAGTAAGATCACTATCAGTGAAATCTTGCAGCAGAAGGAAGATGCTTAGCAGAGGGAGTGTGCAGGCAGCTGGGCAGGAGGAGAAAAGGCAGCCAGTGACGGGCCAGATCTGTCACTGAGATGCACTGCCTCATCTCAGCAGAGAAAGTTACCGTTTCTGTTTGTGACGCCTTCTCTTCTGGAAGAAGCGCTCTTTTTTTGGGTTTGCTATTGCGCTTCTAAAGTGACACAAGTTAAACCAAAAAGCTTCCCACATGCTTCCATCCATGTGGAAGAGTACTCTGGAGCTGCACACCAGGAACGCGTGGCCACTCTGCTGCCCTGCAGCACCATCCCACTGCCGCCGCGCCGAGGGCAAAGCCTGGAGGCCAGCAGCAGTGGAGAACACTGCTGCTCAGCGGGAAAAGGCAGGAAGGACAGGACAAGACTACGAACAGCAGTAGGATGAAGAAACATAGTATGTTGGAAGCTGTTGAAGTATGCTTACATGTGAGCTAGCAGAAACGCAAGTGCTTAAGGAGATGTTACAGTTGTGTTAGAAATACAGTTTCTTTAGCACGAGACCATGATGGCCAGTATTTATAGTACAAGAGCGCCACTGGCAATTTGCTTATGCAAATCAGATGTAGTCTTTAGGCAAATGTGCATTTTCCTAACAGTTAAACCGCAAAGAGGGAAGAATATTCCTAGCTGACTAGTAAACATAGGAGGCAGACTTTGTTACAGCCTGCAATCATTTAAAACCCAAATATTAGTCAAGAGTATTGAAAATGCTTACTCTTTTGAGATCCTGACTGCAGAAGGGAAAAACGACCAGCATCAGTGAAGCTGAGTCTCAGCAACAGCTTCAGGGCAGGAAATGTAGCCAATCTGCTATAGGATGAAAAGCGTTTTTCAAGTCACCAGTAGCCCATTTTTTGCCAGATTAGGAAGTATAACGACATTAAGGGATTATATATAGAAACTGTGGTAATACAAACGGAAGTCACAGTAGCTACCTCAGTTTTTGTATGTGGTAAAATATTTCTCCTGGTCTCTGACCAGCATGTGCTAGTGTGACTCAGATTGTAAAAAGGGTAAATTGGAGGTGATAGGCTACAGATGTAATGTAGCCATGGTTTTAATGAAATAAAGGTGTATTGGTGTAGCAAATGCTCTGTCTATAGCTCTGCAAAAGATAATCATAGCTTTTAGACAGTTCAGCTACCCCTAGCTCAAGAACAGTCCCTGTTAGCCATTTTCATTAGTTCCTAAAAGGAGCCCATAATAATTTCTTCATTGCCAGTAACTCAGAGGCAAACATTAGGGATAAGTTCAGTTGGAGAGGTATAATTTGTTAGGGAAATCGGGCTTGATCAGACATCAGTAAGGCTCCCACAGCTCCATGGCCGCAGGCAAACCAGTTGTGATGATGAGCATGTATTCCCAGCGGGTAGATGCACGCAGAGAACACATATATAACACATATATAACACATATATACACATGTGGTTGATCACACAGATCACAGACAGACACTCGGAGCACTCACGCAAACACAGACTGCACCAACAGCCTCAGCCTGCTCTCCTCTCTGGCTGAGCAGGATGGAGATCCACTAGAAGGAATATATATGTGTGTATATATACATGCACATACCTATCTGCATACATACAACGTGGATCCCTCCAGCAGCTGGGCTCAAACACTCAGTCCACCGGTAGCTGCTCCTGGATCCCAGTCTCCCCAATTGCTGGTATCTGGACATGAGTCCCCAAGGCTGCAGCCCCACTCCAGTTACTGGTACAGACCACCACGTGTACACACACACACACAGACAAGGCCAGCTCCTCCCATGGTCTCACCCCCTTGCTCCCACGCCATTTTACCTCTTCACCGCTAACAATCGCATGCTCGCTCACGCTTGCTCCAGCCACTGCACCACAAACACATGGGTCTCCAACCCGTGGTGTGGCTTCAGCTGCTACACTGAGACACCCCCCCCACACACACACAGAGAAAAGAGCCCTCACCCAGAACAGAGCTGGGAAGGAATTTAAGAAGTTCGGACAGACTGTGGTGATCAGGGCAGGGCCTGGCCAGGCAAGCATACTGACCAGGCAACTATTTACATGGGACCGGCTCTTTTTATTCCCATACCCCTCCATTTTCCCGCACTTGTTCCTTCCCAAATCACCTAGCTCCATCCCTTTGCCCACTTTTCATTCCTCCCCTAAACACCCCATATTAAACCTTGTGCAATCCCAAACTGCGCTTCCCCTGCACCCTGTAATGTGTCCCACACCCCTAGGCAGCAAACCCCTCTCAGTCAGAAAGGTGCTGAGGGTTTGACTCATCTTCATGGGTTTTACACCTGGACAAGGGCTCTCCGGGGACAGCCCAGGCAGCAGCCCCCAGAGGGTGTCCTTTCCTCCGAGCCCCTAATTTGGTTTCCTGGTTTGACACTGTGCCCCTGTGCTCCTTTAGGCTTGGAGAAATGGGCCTTTGATGGGTTGAGGGCAGTAGCCAGGACAGGGCATTATTTGGGTGTGCAGACGAGCTTTCATCACATAACCTAAAGATTTTCATGAATTTATGGTGTACTAGTGTAGGAAATATATAGCTGTATAAAAAAATAATAGTATCTTTGGATGGTTCTGCTCCCTCCAACTCAAAAACAGTTCCTGTTATCTAATTTTGTCAGTTCATAAAGAAAATCATAATTACTACTTCATTCCCAATATATCAGAGGATAGATCTGGATGGAGAAGGTACAATCCCTGTCCCCTGCACTCCCCAACCCCCCCCCCCAAGAAAAAAAAAATCCAGACTTTTGAAACTGTCACTTCTCTTGGCATTGTTTAGTATCTTTGTAATAGAACTCATTTGTGAATGTCTACTGTTAAGTTTCCCAAAATGCTCCCTACAGGACATTTGTTAGCAGCCTTACCTAAAATACACCTTATCCTGTAGAGTTATTAAATAGTCTTTTGGAGCAATGAGCAGATGTGCTGAGAATACTCAGTACTTCACCATGACTAAATACCAGGCAAGGTCAGAACTCAAAACTTTCTCACCCAACTCCTCTTTCAGGGCAGAAGCTGGTGTCAAACATACCTGACGTTTCTAGAAACTTGCTGATTGTCAATGATGAAGAAACTCTTTGCAGTGACTTACTTAGTATTACATTAAAACTGTGAGGTGGGAATCACACCTACTGTTGCTCCCTTAAGAAACAGCTTTAGGATAGACTATATACTTTTTGTTTAAAAAAAAAAAAAATTCCCACTGAGCGTTCAAGGGGGAAGGCCCAATGTAGTCTACTTGAACTATAATTGATGCAGTAATGGGAAGTGGCGCTGTTCCTCAGAAAGTCTTCAGCAGAGTCCCTCCCATACACAGACAGACTCACAGACTGTAAGTGCAAAGCACAGAGTGTTAGACAGTTGTGGACTGTTCCATCTTCTTCCAGCAGTGGCATAAAACCTGTTGGTGTTCCTACTGTGAACCTCTCAATCCATTTCATATTGGCTTAAATATAAGCCAAAGCTGAAAAAAAAAAATGCTTTTAAATCTGCTTTTGAACAGATGAGATTTTTTTGGCAAGATTTCTCTCCTGTCTCCATAGTGGGACCTGTACTATTCAAACTGACCAGGCATCATTGCTTATCAAGAGAGGATTAGGGTCAGAGGCAGCTCTTGCACACTCTGATTTGTGTTTCAGATCACAATTTTGACTAGCCAGTCCAGCAAAGAAATGGTAAATCAGCTGGAAAAGAAGTTAAAAGATGTAGACCTTGTGAGTATGCGAAGAATACAAGTCATTGAGGTTTTGAAGAGAGACTTTCTGAAGCCTGAGGATGTGGAACAGTACATGCCAGCAGAAGAGCCCAGCAGCAGTGGTGAGTATAAGACAGAGTACTCAGGGAAGTTATGGCTTTGGACAGCAGGACAACCACGAGTTCTTGCTTTGGTCTGATATTTGGCGCTTTGTGTTATTTAGTGTCACTCACATAAGCGGAAACTACGGTGCCTGGAGGAACAGCAAAAAGTTTCTACCACAGCACTTCTCTGGGGCTTTATCACATTTGGGCAAAATTAGCATACAGACTTCATGCAGTACTGCATCTCTTGGTATTACCTAAAATTGACTTCATGTGCAATACAGCTTTATTGAGAGATTAAAGAGAAAAATGCATACAGTTTATAGGGGTAACACGCTCAGACACACATAGACTCATACTGCTGAGCATCACCCTGGGCAATTGACTGGCTGATCAAGAGGTCCTGGGACCAGGCAGAGGCAACCAGAATCCTTGAAGTAGGTATTTGGGGGAGAGAGAAGCAAGCAAGCAGAAGGGAGGGAAGGAGAAGCAGGCAGGCCATTTACAGCTTTAATGATCCTACAGAGATAACCCCCTCCTCCTCCTCACCAACTCAAGGTCTTGTCCTTTTACAAGATGTTTGGTTTCTAGACAATTCTTAGCCTTTAGTTCTTTCCCCCAGACTACATATTGCACAATGCTAGGAAGAATTGCTTTCCCAGACCAAGTCAGGTACTTACCCTGTTAATTAGTTGGGTTTTGTCACTGATACTGTCTTACTTAGCTACTGCTTCTTTCCTCTATGCTTAGGTCATTTTTTTCTTCAGCTCTTAAGGTTCTACTTCTTCATTAACCAATGCATATGAATGCATTCTTTGTAGCCCTGCAACCTCTGTTTTCCAATCCAGGTCTCCATTTCAAAGGCCTTTACTGCTGACACTTAAACTCCCCATCAAGACGACACACCTGGTACCAAGATCTGGTTCACACAGCAAGTTCTCACACTGAGTCGATAACAAGCTTAAAAACCTGAGTTCCTGATGCCTCGCAAAGTTGGTGTAAGACCTGTTACTAGCAATAGCAGTATTGTTTTTACTGAGTGACAGGCAACATTGGATGTTGTTGCCTTACCTGTTCTTTTCTGGTTGCAGTCACAAATTTCTGGTCAATTGGCAGAATAGGGGCTGGGAATGTTTAGGTGGATTGCAGATTCCCTTTTGCCCTGTCCCTTGCACACCTGGCCACATGCTTCATTAGTGAAAGAGCAAGTACACCCCAGACCCTGAATGTTATTCTTCTGGCCATATCGCTGAAGAACTCCTCCCTTAGTCTGACAGTCTTCAGCAGTGAGAATTTAAGCTGTAGTCATAAGAAATTCAGAAACAGAAATTCCTGTTAGCTCCTGTTTTGAGCCTTTTTGTTTCAAATCAAAAGGTGCAGAGCAGACTGTAAATAAACCAGCCAGATGGTGATCAAAAGTCCAATACCACAGCGGTTCAGTGGTAAAATCCTATACATTGCAATGCTGCTGTAACTGCAGCTTTCATTTCTGTATTTCATTTAACCTAACTTTCAAATCTGGTCAGTTATTTCAGCTCTTTCTCAAGGCTGATAAAATGACTGCTAAATAGCAGGAGTTTACGCTGGTTTTCCCCCATCTACAGCACAGCACTGATAAGGTGCATCTTGCTACAGACAATGAGTGCTATCCCTGCTGCCTCTGCACCCCACTAATCTGGTGGCAGACCAAATGAAACACCGAGTTGTATAATCAAGCACTTAGAGGCATATCTACCCCCTTACTACCCGTTAAAAGCTTCCTGCCCTGAAGGGGCAGTCTCCCTCAATGATACATAGCTGGTTTTTTGGACTCTGCTTGTTTGAGAACAGAGACATCAGGGAGAGTGCTCATCTCTCCAGGTAAAACTGCTCGGCCAGAGAAAGGGAGTGCCTTCTCCTTCTGACCAGCACCGTTACCACTAACACTGTGAACAGTGAGTCCTAAGGAAGAGGATCAAGGTTCTGTCATTCTGACGGGGAGTTTATAATTAATTTAATACACCAAAACCACACCAAAACTTCACCAAAACCACAAGTTACAAAATTGTGGAACGAACTGTTGCCTACAGCTCCAAGGCTGAGCTATTCTTTAAAAGCACCGATCCTGTCCATATGGGAAGAGGACAGTATTTTGGGTGGCTGCAAATGCTAGCTTCTCAAGTGAGGACGATTATTGTCAGGACTTTGCATGAAGCTGGTGCTGCACAGCGCCACTTCCCCTGTGTGGAAGCCTTGGAAAACTAGACACCACAGAACAGGAGGTGCTGTGTGCCTCTTGGTCGCAAGACTGCTTTAGAGCATGCAAAGCCCCACCTTGTTGTTTTTAAAAGTGAAGTTGTGTAGCCCTTTTACCCAATAAATGGAATGAAAACATAAATGGGGACGCAAAGGCCATTGACATTTCAAATGATGAAATTCTAATTTTCTGAGTCTTCTACTTATGAGAAGACTCAGATGATGTATTTGCTCTCTAAGAGGAGCACCAGGGAATGGACAGTCCAAATAATTTGAAAAAGGAGCTCAGCTGATTTATGAAGAGGATTTTTTACCTGTTGGAACTCCTTTCCTCTGTTTCTGCAAAAAAAAATAATTAATTGTATTAGAAAAAATTACAGTAAAGATCATTGAAGTCACAAGATCTAGCATGCAGGAAGTGCAAGAATTAGTGCTGTGTTCAACTGCAGCCTATCCCCCACTACAAAATAAACATTGTGATGCAGCACTTAATTATGAGGTTCGTCCCACCGTGGATATTTCTTCCATTAGTTTGTTTAGTAGTTGTTTGAACCTACTTGCATTTTTAATATACAGAGCACTGCTGTGACATTGCATCCTGCATTTATATTTGCACAAATCAAAAAATCATCTCTTTTTAAATCCTCTGCCTGAGAAGTTCATTTTGTGCCCTCTCCATCTCAGCTTATTGGAAGCAAATGACAGTTTCCAATTTATTATATAGCTCTACCTCAGAGATCTTAAAATGTTGTGAATCTGATTAGCCTGAAAAAAATTAACCTATTTGTAATGGCTTTGGTAAAATGCTGTCAAAAGCTCTTCTGACCTGCTCTAGGGCTTTAATGTTAGATTGCTAAAGTTTGAACTCTGTTCTTGGTTGGCCCTATTGTCCTCTTTTTGAGGTCTTAACAGTTAATGGCCTCCATGTGTACTAATGAGAGTGGAAATACTTTCTGACTGGGTTTCATGAAAAGTCTTTGTACCATTATAGGATTCTGTCTCTTTCTGCTATTCCAGCTGATGAACCTCATGTCTGCTTTGTAAGGATCAGTTAGCTGTCTCCTGTTAGCCAAACTTCCTCAAAGTTCTTTCATCCACTGTCTCAGATTTTCAAAAGGGATAGTTTAAACCTGATCCCCAAATCAGGAAGCTCTCCTGTCCAATGCACCTTTTGATCAGACCACACATTGATTTTTTTATCCAAGCATTCTGGGTATTACTTTCAAAAAGAGCCTTTCTGTCTGGCAGGAGAGTTGGTAGGAGGCAGCCTCTTACTGGCATCTCTCCCCTTTCTCTTACATGGATGTTTCTTGGGTATGAAGGGGCTGAGTGCCTCCATATCTGACTTCTGACATTCACTGCAGTAATCCTTACATGTTCTTCCCTAAGCCCAACATTCTGTTTCTCCAGAACCTTCTGTTAAAACATACTTAAAATCAAGGTTTTGTTTGTCTCCTGAGTTAATATCCATGACTCCTGATTTCAAGAGGCAGAACAGGAACAGTTTGTTTTCCTAGCTTCACCTGTCTTTCATAAATACATCCACCGTCAGTCTGTAATGACCAACCTGGACCTTTGTAGAATAGACCAGAATAGTCTGTTCGGTGTCTCACCTTTTTTTCCCAGTTAACTTGGATCCATTAATCTTTTCTTTTTAACCGACTGCATGTCATATTTCCTCTGGAAGATAACTCTCTTGGCCATTACACAACTGGAGTAAAGGATTTTTTGTCTTTTAAATACTGACAGACTTCAAGAATATGACCTAATTTTGTTCCCTTCGTAACACAGGGGTGCAGTTTTATTAGATTTCTGAATCAAGTCCCATTTGATTCAGTTTCCAGAGAATTAAGAACCTTTAGAAAAACATCTAGTTTTAAGGTAAAGAAATAAGGTGGATGGGTCTGTTACAGACCAGCAACAGCCACCCATTAGCACGAATGGCAAGTTTGGAAGCAATAGAAATATGGACTGACTCTAACAATGAAGAGCTATAGCTCTTGATTACTAAAAGAAGTATTTTTTTTTTTCACCCAAAGACCCAAGTTTTGTTGCTGGCAGACTTCCTGAAAGGAAGTAACAGGTAAGTACTGATACAACATTAGTGCAGTCAGGCAGTTCTTTTGCATGCAGCAGTAGTGCTGAGTTTTATTCTTTCCAAACTTCAAAAACAAGCCAAAAATTTCTTTCACTATGTGTGGTTACACTACTTAAGGTGACACGAACCTGAAAGCACAGTTTGCAAAAATCTTTACAGTATGAGTTAGGTAGTGGTGTATTTAAACCAAACTGTATTAATTTAGTGACCTTCAAAATGGCACAGACTAAATATATTGGGAAAAGGCAGGAAAAAAAGAATAAACTTAGTGGAAATCCCATGCAGGATGTGGGATTTCCAAGAATGGCTGATGCTGAAACGTGGAGTGATTGAATAGGAAACAAAGCTTTGCCTTTATTATGTTTTAATAGCAGAGCATACTTCTCTTAAATGACATTTTGAAAAGCATCACAAAAAATTGCTTTCAAAATGGAAGAAGTATCATAACAGCTTACTACATGAACTGAAAATTTTTACTAGATAATCTGCTTCACTGAAGAAACTTGCAACAGCTAACAAAATTGTTTCAGCAAATATAGCAAGAGATGTTATATTGCTTGAGAACTACTATCATGGTGTGATAGGGAAAAACAATCCCACGCTCTCTGTTGCTTATAACACAGTTGTTTTAAGAATTTCATAACAAAACTGATATTATTGGACACATACATATATATATATAAAAAAGCTATACCACAAGAAAGCAGTTAAATTAAGACTTAAGGAGCTGGAAACTATGTTTATAAATCATGTTTATGTTTAGAGCTTCTGTGATTTTCCATGTTTAGAAGATCACTGGAATAAATGCAAGCTTGATTATTTTTTTCTTTTTTAGATAAAAGGATGTTTGGAAGCTCTGAGACTTCGTTAATAATTGTGACTTGGTATTCAGGGCATACTGGAATGAAAGAAGTTGCCAAAATTTCCAGGAACAACTAAAATTGTAATTTTGTGTACTGTATAAGCCATTGTTATTGAAAGAAACAGTCCTAAATCCCTCCCCTCCATTCCATTCCTCCATCAAAACTGTTCGATATCAGGAAACTGGTCTGGGCTCACACTACACTGGGAAAAGAAAAAGCCTGTTTTCACTTAACTTGCAGATCTGTGCTATAGGGTCTATCACCTCTTTTCTTCTTTAATGAAATCCTGTAGATCTGCAGACCATTTATGTAACAAACCTATATTGACATAAAGCTATTGGAATTAAACACTTAGCTTTTCTTCCTCCTCCTGCCCCAACCCTCTAAGGAATTTTAAAAGTGAAATTTAAGGGCCTAAGACAAATTCTAATTAATGAACATGAGGAGAAAACAGGGTTTGGGGCAGGTTTGTGCAGTTGTTCCCTGTCTCTATGAAGCTGTCATCTTTGGCAAATGCCAGATACACAGAAACAGCCCTGTTAAACTGGGCTTGTTAAATATCTGGTCAAGGCTGGAAGTTTCCATTTATGCAAGAAAAAAGTACTTATAGCATTGAATATGTCGCTGACTATCGTATTCAAGACAGACACTTGCACTGGGGAAGGCACAGACAGCAAGCTGGAGATTTAGCCTTTGGGGAGGTAGCAGTTGTGACACTTGCCTCAGGCTTTCAGTGAGATGTGTCACTTGATTATCTTGCCAGACAAAATGGATTTGTATTTCATGATTTCAAGACACTCTTACAGACAATTCAGTGAGAAGCTTGCATTTTCTTCTTAGACTTCTATGCAGTATATGGTTATCACCCTGCTTCCTTCTTTTGGATCTTCTGTTGGACTGTAAGACCTTCAAGGCTCAGATATTGAGGGCTACATATCATTGACTTGCTTATATTGCAGCTACTGCAGTGAGATCCTAATCCACTGCAAGGGTTCCTATTGGACCGTTAATGAATGTTATCTGTGTTGTTTTACTGTCACATAGTACTAGACTAAAAAAATACTTCTTCCAAAGCCAAGATGTGGAGATGCAAAATCTGCATCCAGAGAAAGCACCTGTTTTTTCAATTCACCCAGAAAATTTCCTCTCTTGTTTACCATAGCGGGGAGAGGGGGGAGGGGGGAAGCAACAGACAGTTAAAACTTCCTATGGTACTGAAAGAAGGAAGGCAGGATCAGGATATCCCCTCTCATAGGCTCATTTCCAGGTTAATGCAGCTAGAAAATACTCCGATGTTTTGAAGCCCCGCAGTTGGCAAGTCTTAGAATAGTTTTGAACGTGCTAAGAACAGCCTGTCGTGGATGAAAAATGCTTGCTGTTTTCTTCACAAGGGCAACCTCCTTGGGAGAGTGCATTTCTGGACAAAGACAGACCATGTGATGAGCAACAAGGATTGCTCTTTCAAAACTACGAAGCAGCTCTTCTGTGGGACAGAGACTAAATCTGCAATGTTTCTTTAATGATAAAACATTAGGGCTTGCCAGACTGCAGACTGGAGCAGAGATCATGATGTAACATAAATCCTGTAAAGAGAGCAACGCATATGGCATTTGTGATGGGAATGGTTTGTGGGAGTAATTGATAGGATCCAGTAGACTGGCCTCTAATTGATAACATGAGAATTATTATTATCTCTTTCTTGTCCCTATCCCATTACAAACACTTAAAGCATCTGAGCATTGCTAAACTATTTGCTAAGAAAGGTTAATATTTATATGTGATATAGATACTGGCCTTATCTATTTCTGCTTTGGGAAAACAAAAAACAAACACTGAAGATAAAGCACTAATACATTTTTTATGAACAAAATCCATCTTCTGCAAGTTCCAGGGAGCCTTTTTCTATATGTATTCTACATAATGCTGACCACTAAATGGCTCTGCATATCTGGTCTCCAGGAATTTTAAGACCCATTGCACAGTAGATGTCAGCATCCCAACCTGTTCTTCCTAAGAATGGACAGCAATGAAAGCAGTGAATTTCTTTTTACAATTGCCATGTATTGTGCCAAGTTAAGATGTGTAAGTGGCTACATATCTATTATAGAAGAGAAAATTAAAAAAATAGGAAAATATTTACTGAGGAAAGGATTGAAACATTTACCAGCCCCAAAACGGTGTCTTTCAAAACACTGATAATTCCCCTTGTCGCCTGTGTATACACTATTTGTCACAGTAAATTACATGCATTTCCTGGTGCTTTGTCTTCTGAACTGTTAATGGCATCTTCGGTGCATATCCCAGAGAGAAACCTAAGTCTAAAAAAAATACAGAGTGCATCTCAGCTGAAACCCAACCAGCACACTCTCCAGGTGCATTAGTGCATTCTGCAAGGAAATGAGAGCAAGACTCACAGCATCAGGGCAAGTGACTGACAGTGATAATAGGGTCTGTTCATGAAGAGCAGTCTCCAGAGAGAAGCAGGATATTCCCTTCCATCAGAGTATCCTCCAGCACTGCTCCATGGGGGAGAAACTCGTATTTCCATAACCCTCAGAGAAGACTGGGGTAAGGCATGATAGCAGTCTTAAGATACATTTTTAAAAGCTGCTACAAAACTAAGGGAATAATCAGTTTACTATACAGATTTGGGAAGAACTTTAAAAAAAAAAAAAAGGAATGAAATGTCCTTGCAGCCAAGGACAGTCAGACCAGACATTAAGAATGAAAGGGTTTCAGTAGCAAGGACAGTGTGAAGGACCCTGTGTTGTAAGTAGGAGTTGATTCTACCTTGCTGCAGAGGCACAGCCTACATGATCTCAATGCCTCCCTCAAGGCTGGAAGGTGGAGACCATTAGAAAGTATGTCCTATTGTGGTGGCCATACTACAAAAAGTGTGTTTGCAAGATGCATACCATTTAAAGAATTATAGTCATTATATTAGCCCCAGACCATTTGCCATGTAGAGGGAGATTAATGAATTTCTGTCTTTTTTTTGTTTTGTTTTTTAATGTAGGAGCGGATGCAGTGTCATGTTTGCGAACTATAAATACTAATGCATAACGAAAAGATTTCTCATTGCAAATGGATGTAGCACTGTATTTTATTCCTCAGCTGGTCTGGTAAACACATTGGGGAAAAATGGCTATTTCTGCTATGTATTCATCTTCTCAGAATACCTGTTTCACATCCTAGCTCTATGGTGACCCTGTTAATGCTACCAGGCACTCTGTTCCTTCTGTGTTTACAAATGAATATATTACATGTCTTACGGATTTTGCAAATTGTTCATAAAACTTTTTTTTTTCACTTACCTTTTAAAAAATTATTTATTTATTTAATCTGCTAGACTTTATGCTAGCTTCTCATTTGGATGCACCTTTAAGTTACTGTTGAGGGAGGGGATTGTTGCAAGTGTTTAATCTTGTTTATGACCTCCCTAACTCTGCTGTCCAGTCTACATTTCTCCATTCCTAAATGTTGTTGCTAGGTCATATACGTTTGCTCTGCACCTCCAAAATTGTGGCTTAAATACTTTCTATGCCCTTGCAAACATTTTTACTTTATCCTTTTAATTTCTTTTTAACAAGTCTCTAAATTTTATGTATTTCACTTGTTTGAAATAAAATGTAACGGTGGTGGATAGTTTTGACTGTTGTTGTATCTGCAAGGATGTTCTACCATGGGATTGCTGTTACCAAGCAGCACTTCAACAGTCATGTGTTGAAACATGTCCTCTGTGGTGGTCAAGTCCGGGTCAAGTTTTGCTTCTGTTCTTCTCAGGTCTGTGGCTAGCTGCTCCTTTAAACACATGTTGAGTATGTCTAGCAATTTAGTCATGGGGCGATATTGCAAAGTAATGTTCATCTTCTGTGTGAGTAGTACTTTTCCATCACTACTACAAAATTCCCCATTAGTATAGCATTTCAGTTTTGCAGTCTCTCTGATTTCTTATGGCATCATGTATCCTCCTTTCTTAGGAAAATGGAAGAAATGGTTTAATATTGTGAGAAGAGTCTCTGAGGCCAATGCTGAGATGACCACAGCAGAGGATGGTTTGCATTAGTCACAACTGGTCCTCTGAAGACGGCAGTAGCCAGTCCACCCACCCCACTGATGAGAAGGGTGTTGGTGTGGCCTGTGGAGCAGCTCTGGTTGTAGCAATGTCCTCTTAAGAGGGCTGGCATCATAGTGCTGTGCTGTGATTTGCATGGTAATGGCTTCTGAAGCACTTCCGATGTGAAAGCATTTGAGGGACTAAGGATAGTGCAATGTAGTGGAAAATGCAAAAGAATGTTTTTTTCTACGGCTGAAAATATTTGTGCTTTTTCACTTTTTTTTCCTGCAGACATTGCAATCCTGGGAATGGACATCGATGTGCAAACCATAGAGGACAATGTCATTAGCTTGGAGATGCTGTTTAAAACATGGCTACATGACTATGGCACAGAGAGAGAACACCTCCATCTCCTCCTTCCATCAGGAGGCTTCAGCCATGCCACTGCACCGAAGACCACCCTAAGTATTTCATTTTCTCTCCCGCTCTGCAGGGAGCTCCTAAATCCCACATCCTTAAAGATTACTCAGGCCTGTCCTATGGGCGTGTTCCCTCACATTTAGAGATCCAAGTAAGGTCTCTGGGTGACTTTGAAAGCTGTCAGGAGTTTCTGTTGTCTCAGGCTGAGAGGGGTCATTTGCTTAGAATACTTCTAGGTTGCTGCCATGTCCTGCGGCTGCTGATGCTATAATTAATTTTCATTCTGCAGCAAAAATGTGCCTTGAAGATATGTGAATTTATAGCCTCTTGGTCAATGTAAAAGGGGCCTTACGTGCTGAGAGCCAAGGACTTTCAGGCTAAGTTGCATAGCCCTAAAAATTGTGTTCCTTGTGTTTGATACTAAAAGTCTGTGCCAGAGCTGCACTTAAATAAAGGCTGTCTTACAAAGGGATTTGATTTGTATTTATATCTATTGATTTAGCACTAAAATAGCTATTGTTCTAGCTGGAGCTGCCAACAGTTATAATAATGCATGGGAAAAAGTATAAGGAATATGTAATTCTTTTCCTTTACTAGCCTAAATCCAAATCCCTAATCCATCCTTGGGTGAGCACTGAAAACACCAACAGCTACAGCAGACATAGGCGTTTCCCTTAAGTTGTTGTTAACTGTAATGGTTGTAAATGGTTGTTAACCATTGCACTGCCATGGGAATCTGCACAGGCAGTTCCGGCAATCCCCTTTCCACACCTCGCCAATATGGTACTATATGCCACTCCAATATGGTACTCGTGCAGTTTCCCATTGCTAATGCAGCAGAAGCCCACTTGGTTTCTTCTGGTGATTCACAGGCCAGTTCCAGACGGGAAGCAAAGCTCATACAGAGTTACTGGTGGCTTTTGCAGATATGCTCCATAGAAAGCAGATCAGAAAGCCTGGTGTGACTTTTTATTTATGTAGTGACTGTCATAACAGCCTCCAGAACAGCACAGGCAAATACGATATTTTGTTAAAGGTAGATTTTCCTTCATCATAATATTGAATTTCATACCTGATGCATCGTCTTATTGTAGCTAACAAGACAAACCAAGTTACACTGCAGTCAGTTTTTTTCACCTTCCCACACTCAAGAAATCTGTAGCAGGCCAGAGAAATTGTATGTAGCTATATGTCATATTATGCCAGAGTTAGTGTTATCAGTGTGCTGGGTTTCTCCACAAACACAGATAGTAAAGCTGGCAGGAAATGTGTGGCATGGGGAAACAAGCTTCTGCTCCCTCTACAGCTGACCACTCATCACCAAAACTGGAACTTGCCTGCCCAATCATTGTTTCATTAACATGCCAAGCACGTGGTATTTCCCCTTGCATGTAAAATGGGGATAGACAGTTGACTTGTGTCACAGGCTTTCGCACTGTTCTCCCCTTAATAGTTGCTGTTGCTACAAAATACTAATTTAGTGTGTGTAAGTGCTTTGAGCCTGTGAGGTGCTAAACATTGCCATTTCCAGCAATCTAAACCAATCTCCTTCTTCTAGTGTGCCTGAAGTGTGATTTGCAGGAGAGATTGCTCGACCCAGCTCTACTGTCTGGGACAGTTGATGGCACCGTGAGAGCAACAGATTTGAATTCACCCTGCCAGATGGTAGCCTGGCCAGCTACAGTGCTGTATAAACTCCGGGTTGTAAAGTAAGTGTTATTACGTGCTTTGCGCTTGGTAACTGGAAGGCTGGTATAATAGCAGCCTACACTCTGTGCAATTTCAACTAGGACCTAGTAACATCACCATAAAGCACTGGGTGACTCAAAGTGCTAGTGGGCAAAATGCTGATGTAAGATACCCTCAACCCCCATAACCTTTAGTGTTATGGAACAGCACATCCCACACATGCAGACAGGAGCAGAGTCAAAAACAGTTTTACCATGACACTACCACTTTATGAGTGTAACACCATAGATGTTATTCATGCAACAGTGGTTTCCCTCCAGTCTGAAGTTCTGTAGATTGCAGCCATTGCTCCATATGTAATTCTGCTGTTCTCTCACTACCTAATGAGGCCACAGCAATTAACTGGATGTCAGAGCCTGAGCTAACTAGTTGACTAGTAGTAAAAAAGCAAGCAAAGCCTCTTAGCGCTGTGTGACTTCATGTACGCATTTATTCACTTTCTCATCAGCAGTCTATGGCTGGTAAGCACAGAGCCTAATGAGTGATGCTCTGTAGCGTCTTTTCTGAGGTTTATTTATAAGAAAAAAATAAATGTGTAATTTCTGAACTATACAGTTGTTCTTAAAATTATTCTCATCCTTTCAGTAGCTGAAGAGCACTCACTAATTGTGCATAAATGGCCCACAGCCAAAGCACTAAAGCTACTTAATAATGCCCTGTCATGAAGCAGAAGCGTGCTATGGACAGGCAATGTCAAACACTGTAAAGTCTCAGTGGTGTTTATGGTGGAATGTTGGCTCTGTGCAGGAGTAGAGCACATGTCAGTTTAAGTGAAGGATAACAATGATCCAGTAAAAATCACTTAGGAACAGATGTAATTGCCTGGGTGATTTATTGCCCAAGAGGCCAGATTAACAATCTGTTTTGTATACAAAGTGCATGAAGATTGGATTTGCTTCTTGGCATGCTCTTGTCAATGCAGATACAAGGGAGTCTGGAAATGAGCAAGAAAGCCTCTTTTCACTGCAGTTGGACTTTTCTGCAAGGTTTCATAGTGACAGGCCACAGCAATACAGATATTAAGTGCTTGTAGCAGTATTGCAGCTGACACTCCCATAGCCACTTGAGCTAGTCATCTCCTAGTAGAGTCTTCTTGCTGGTTTTATGTTGGCTGTGCTTCACTAACATGAGCTGTATATTTGCAGGGCTCTGAAGTCTGAAGGGGTCTGTGAGTCTGTACTGTATGGCCTGCCCTTCATCATCAAGCCCACAAGCTGCTGGCAGCTAGACTGGGATGAACTGGAGATAAACCAGCACAGCTTCCATGCTCTATGTCATAGTCTTCTAGTGAGTGTGTGAAAATTGCAGTTTCATGGGGAGGGATTGCCGTAGAACGGAATAGTTAGTGCACACCTAGTAAGATCTGTCTAACCTGCAGCAGAAAACGTGTTTCAAAAGCTGCAGCTTCATCTCACGGGCCAGAGTTGGGCTTGTAATCCTTCCAGCCAATGCACCCACTCGAAAGATGCTGCAGCACATCAAACCTTAGAGAGCACTCTCTAGCCCATCTCAGAAATCCAGTGTTTGGAGGCATGAAGTGCAAAGGTCAGGGTTGGAGTTAGGTGTGCGTCTTTAACTGTGAAAATAATTAACCAAAGCTTGGGATGTGGAGGACTTTTCCATTACTGACAAGTTGGAAAGCAAAATTGCATGTTTTTCTTAAGAATTGTCTTGCATTCAATTAAAAAAAAACAAAAAAAACCACCCCCAAAAACCAAAAAAAAACCCCAAAACCAAACAACGTACTATCCTCAACCATAATGCAGAATAGTGTTCTTATTCTGATGTGTATGAATGTTTCTACTCCTGAACCCAGCAGCCCCTACGGTGACAGTGCTGAAGGAAGCGGCTATTGCCCATTGTTCACATTGGTTTTGGCTTTTGCCATTTAGAAAAGGAAGTGGATGCTTTTGGCCAAACGTGAGCCACAGAACACTAGTCCAAACTGGAACGTCATGGTGCATTCCTACTACATCATTATGCCTTCCGACTCTGCCACTCTACTTGTCAAAGCAGTCGCCATCAGAGAGCTCTTGCTGCCATCAACCTTCCCACCCCTCCTTGCTGAACATCCTGAGAGAGTGCATGGCCCTGTAGAGGTAAGTCATTGACAGCCCTGCACGAATATCTGTGGAAATGATCTTTGTTGTACAAGCAGCAATCAGAATAATGATCAGCCTTTATGCATAGGACTTGCAGCTGCTGCTGAAGATGTACCTATCTCCATCGTTGCTGGGAACATGAATCTCCTCAAACTGCAGAGAGAGGTGCTTTAGGCATAAGATAAATCAATACATAAAGTGTCTGTTTCTTCCAATAGATTCAGACTTCTGCATTTCCTATTGTGCATCCATATGTTCTTCTCCTGAGTTGTCTGCCTCTGCTTCAGGTGATGCCAGGAAGGGCAGAGCCCTCTCTATAGGTCTAAGCAGATGAGTAGAGGAGGAAACAGCTGTGAAAATGTCTAGTGACAGCTGGAATATGATGGAGCACTCCAAAACTTCTTCCCAGCAGCCAATATATCCTACAGCTTTCTTCATGGACAGCAAATGCCTGTTGTTTAGAGCAATGTTGTATGTTTGTTGGGGGAAGGGGGAAGAGGCCTTATGAAGCAGAGAGTTGAGTGTGATGGTGCCCAGAAAGGGTGCTCCAGCTTGTTGGCTGCATCCTGCAAGGGAATGCTTAAATCCCTTAAGAACTCTTTGCAGATGCCTTTTGTTGTATACACAGCTAAGAGCAGTCCTTGTGGGTAGCAGCACAGCCAAAGATCCCTTCTCCCATCACTGCAGGGTGGCATGGAGTGTCTGTAACACTCATCCCTGCAAAAAAAGCCCTTGACACTAAAAACAACAAAAAAAACCCCACAGCATCTGCCTGCCACATCTCCTAGCCACTAGGTTCTTTCTTCTGTCTGAGCAGAGCGCCCTGAACAGCTTGGAAGTGGAAGTAGCTTATAACCCCTTGCACCTAAAAAGCAACATCTACAAATACCTGAAGAGTACGTTGTACAAACCTCTGCACAGGCAGCAGGCCCAGCCCAGGGACCAGCGACCAGAGCGGCATCAACCCAAGCAGGTACGTCTCTTGCCTTTAGCTAGCCTAGATAGTCTCTGTTCTGCCCTTCTGGTCTGCTTCCTGCAGAAGGGCTGAGGGCAGCTGCCTGATAGCCGAGTGGTACAGGGAAGGCAGCATATGGCAGGGGCAACGTTCACTTGCGGCAGAGGGATGGGCATAGCATAAGCTCATGCAGTTGAGGAGAGGGACGCTGAACAGCTGACACATGCAGACACAATTGGACTGTGCTGTTGGACAAGCCAGCGCCTTCTTCCACAAGGTGCATTCATATTTTGTCCCTGTATTGCAGCATCAGAGCAGAGCCAAAGCCACAGTGGCGCCCCTTCCGATGGCTCCTTCTCCCGTCCAAGCATTCAGACCAGCAGCGGTGAGGAGAGATTCCTGTGAGCACTCCCTGCTTCCCAAAGAGTATGGCAAGTTCCCGCAGTGAACCCCAGGGCACTGCTTGAGCCTGCTCACGTGCAGTCATGGCTTTGCTTCTTGCTTAGCTGCCAAGCCTTACGCACTGGGCCGGAAGCGGTCAGGCAAGGCACTAAGTTTGGCCTTGGTCAGACAGGCACTTCCCATCGTTTGTTCCTCCTTATTTTATGGTTTTGTTAGTCACCAAGTCAGTCCGCAGGAAGCCTGCTACTCTGGGGCCCTCTGTCCAGAGGTTCAGCTATCCCCTGCAACACCCCATATTTCCCATTCTTGTCAGCACATCTCAAATTTTGGTTTCTTAGACTAGGCTAGTACAGGCCACAAACCACAGATTGCTGTCAGCGAGTGCAGAAAAGCTGCAAGCAGGGTGGTGAGGAAGTCAGACAGAGATAAGTAAGCAGTAACATCAAGCTGCCCTCATCCTGCAGGAGCAGGTTCAGCAGGGTGTTTGAATAGGCATAAAACAGGGCTTTTGAATTTAATCTTAAAGCCCAGAATACTGCCCTCCTGAGAGCAGCACTACCCATGATGATGCTGATTTGTTTCCTTCCATAATTGGCCTCGCTGTCCAGCTCCCCAGCTCACAAAGGGGTTTGTAGCAAGTGCCAAGCCAGCCGTAATGCCCTGGCTGGCTCCTACACAGTGACAGCTGACCACAGCTGGAGCTGCAGCACAGTACCATTCTCCCAGCCAGCTGCTGCTTGGATGCTCTTCTCCTTATGGCCCGTCTGTGCCTATGGGGCTGTTCTGCAAGCCAACATGGCAAGTACTTTTTGGCAGGGTTCAGAAGATGGGGGAGGGTTGGCCTGGAGTTTTCCAGAGAGCTTCTGTCCAGTGCTTGCACAGATGCTAGCCTGTTTTTCAGTGCAGACAGCTGCCCCTGTTTAGGGGCTGCCCCTGGCAGGGCCGGAGCTGAGGGCAGCTCAACTGAGCCAAGGTGGGGCTTCCTGGATGCTGAGCACCAGCAGGGGGTTGTGTTCTACTTACTTTGTTCTGACAAGCTGTTTCAAAATAAAGTTATCCACCATAACGCTCCCTTACTGCCTGTAGTTTATAATGTGTACTGCATGCAGCAATCGCAGCACTGACTTGTACTTGCTGAGAAACAGCTACAGCTGACCAAGGGCACGATGTAAACACCATGCTCCTGGGGCGACTGCTACAGCAGGAGAGCAGAGCCATCAGTCCACCTCTTTTCCCCGGGATCCCAGCTCGGTAACAGGCCCTGCTAGCCACCCAGGGCATAGACCAGCTCTTCCCATGCCCTGGCAGCACTCTATGCCTGGCAGGAGGCTGCATCTCAGGCAGCTGCTTGGGGTAAGATGTCAAGGGTAGGTACCTTGAGGACAGGGCAGACACCGCTGCAGGCACAGGGATATGGGTTTGTTAGGGTGTGCAAGCTGGGGGTTAATCCCTGCCTCTCTATCAAGCTCACAGCATGAGAAACTGGGGAAGGAGCAGTAGCAAAGGGCAGTAATGCACATACAAATGGCCCAGCCTGGGACATGCAAAACAGACAACAATATGAAAATGACAAAATCGGGCAGATTGGGTGGGGGACACGACAGAGAATTAGATTGACTGAACTGATGATGTAGGTGGAAATTACTTTGGCAACCATATCATAAATACCAAACCGGGGTACAAGTCAACAAAACACCTCGCCAATGTGAAGGGGTAAACAAACAGGGGTTTGTGATTTATTGCTGATAGAAGGAAGCTGCTAAAGGGGAAATTTGGGAAGGGGGAAAAGAGACTGTAAGGGGAAGCAAATCACAAAATTGGTGCTGTTTGGGGTCCTTGTTGAAAAGCCCTCCACCGGATCACCACAGTATGAAGCAGGGCAATAACTGTGCTGTTGCTCTGACCAACTCTTGACAGCCAGAGCGAACATGGGTGCTTTCCCTAATGCTAGCATGACAACAAATATCCTGGTAGAAGAGTTGTCTCATGCCTGCACCACACTAGGCCCTAAAGGGGAGGTAGCAGTTATCAAAGGACCTGTCTTTCAGAACAGGAAACAGAAAAAGGTAGCCCCAAGGGGAAGAGGTTGGTTGGGCTTTGAGCAGCTCCCAAGTAATGTTCTCCTGGTAAAAACTGCCACCTGGCCTACACAGACCAAGACTTCTGTTTCTGCTGCATCCCAGCTGTGGCTGCTAGACCAGTATCTGACATTTCTCAGTTAACCTGGGGCATGGACTTTTAGCAGAGAAAAGGGAGGCACACAGGCTGTCCTCACGTGAGGAAGTCTGATTTCCAAAGGACATTCCATACACCACCTAATCTGGCCCATAGCACCTGGACTGGGCAGAAGCAAACAAAGCTGCTCATCCAAGACCGTTTCTGCACTGTAAGAAAATGGGCAGAGCGAGCAGCCAAACGTAAGCCATGCATCCCCAAACACCTCAGCAAAGCCTTGTTCAGGACCGGCTGCCAGGATGCCATTTTGCAAGTACACCGACTGAATTCAGCCAAGGCACACAACCACTGTGATGTGCCACGGTGGCATTTGAGTTGCATCCAGCTGCTTCGCTGTTCAACGCATGGAAATCAGTTGTAAGGAGACAGCATGTCTGAGGCAAAGGAAAGGGAAAGAAGGTGGGCCACAAAGATGATCGGGGTGCTGGAGTACCTCCTGTATGAAGACAGGCTGAGAGAGTTGGGGTTGTTCAGCCTGGAAAAGAGAAGGCTCCAGGGAGACTTTTGTAGTAGCCTTCCAGTACTTAAAGGAGGCCTACAGGAAAGATGGGGAGGGACTCTTTATCATGGAGTGTAGTGATAGGGTAGATTTAGATTACATATTAGGAAGAAATTCTTTACCATGAGGGTGGTGAGGCACTGGAACGGGTTGCCCCAAGAAGTTGTGGATGCCCCATCCCTGCAAGTGCTCAAGGCCAGGTTGGATGGGGCTTTCAGTAACCTGGTCTAGTGGAAGGTGTCCCTGCCGGTGGCAGGGTGGTCAGCACTAGATGATCTTTAAGGTCCCTTCCAACTCTAACCATTCTGTGATTATATGAAGGCAAATGGAAGAAATCCTAATCTAGGCAGAATACAGAAAGATCATCTCTTGGTCCTAAAGTCAGGGTTCACTGCAGACTTTTGCTTTGGCAATAGGAAGGCTGTAACCAGCCAAAAGCTCACTCTACATTTACCTTATTCTTTACACTTTCCCAAAGCATCTATTACACCCTGAACTGCTGCCAGAGAGGAGATAAAGTGAAGCACAGAGCAGCAGCCTAAGCAAGATGACCGGTCTGGTCCACAACACTGAGCCAGAAAAGAATGGACAGTCTCTCCTGATCAGCAGAAACTACGAGCCTTCCCCCTGCATGCACTTCTCTGTCATGTGGCAGGGTGTATAAAGAAAGCAGGCCACATGTAGGAGTGTTCGTCCTGTCTTGCACATTTATGTCTTAGTCCCAAGCTGGCTATTATGAGAGATGATGTCATTGCTGAAGCAAGAAAAATAAATATCCCTTCCTCCTAGCCAAGAGGAGTGCAGGGCTGTACAAGGACCACTGGTCTGGCACAGATGCTGGAGCATTTTCCTTCCTCACTGTCACCCTCTTTAGTGAAAGCTGGGTCAGCCACTTTGCATGTCTGCCATGCTCAGCTCTACAGGACAGAGCAGACACAGTGCACTGAGATACGGTGACCACAGTGATGGAGATGCACAAATACCCACGGCCATACGGAAGGGAAAGCCCCAGGGCTCTGCTCCTGGAAGGCTGCTCTTCATCGTTTAAGTCTTGGAGTCTCACACTGGAGTCACAAGTAAGGATTGTGCGCAGGTGGCCTGGCCCCCCTGCTAAGCAATGCCCAAAGCTCTTCTCTGCAGCAGGCGGGCAGAACTGCTCTTGGGATGTGTACATGGACCCACCATGGACAGGAACTCAAGCAGGGGACCAACCAAGAGCAGCAGATGTCTGCTACTTGTGCCTCTCATCCCAGGCAGAAACCATCTCAGATTCCCAAAGCCCCTTAGGCTTTTTCCCTTCTCCTGCAGCAAAACCCCAGTGGGGAAGAGGACCCAGCACAGGAGAACAGCCACAAATTGGTCCTGGCTACAGCTGTGCTGTATTGTTACAGGACTGAGGCATCTTGATGCAACTTGGGCCTCAGAAAAATGCCCAGTCACAGCTCACTGCTTTGTCACCATCTCACCAGTCTGGGGACCTGAACCTGATCCTCTAGACTTCCCCAATGGTTTGTGGCTCCCTGGGTCTGAGCTGGGGCTGCAGAAGTCACGCTTAGTCCTTTGCACAGGTACATCATAGTGCTGCTCATCAGGTGGCTGTTTTGCTGCTGTCTATATCAACAGGCTGGTAAACCTGCAGAAGTCATCAGTAGCCTCATCCAGACTCACAGACAGCCAGTGCCAGGGTGCCTGGTCTAGCCCCACACAGAAGACACATAAAATCTCTCAAAACCATTACCAGCACCAAAAGGACAACCTGGTTTTCCCCCACACAGGTTTCTGCCCAAGGCTGGGCGCACAGCAATCACAGCCAAACCCCTGGCCTCAGACCACACAGCAGGGATCAGTTTTTGCCATTAAAGTCAATGGGATCAGACTGGACCATCCCAGGCCTTTCAAGAACAGATGGGAGCCAGGGAGAAATCAGCAGAGGGATAAGGCTGGGGAAGGAGAGATCCTGTGACTAATCAACAGTCACTGAGCTGCAGCAGAGCTGGAGCCTGGCCCTGCCCAGCCTTATGCTCAGAGGAGACCCACATGTTTTCAGGCCATCACAACATTTTGTGCCCTGATCAGCACATAAAGGTATCTGTGAGCCTCTCATATCCTTTAATCACCTGCATCAGGGCATCCTAGCTGCAGCTGAACCTTTCTTCATGGTTTCCTCTTGGCTCAGTAGCTCTGGCACACACACAAACATGCCACCATGTGAACACTGCTCAGCCAGGCTGCCCTGCTCCACAGCACTGCACTGGCATCTCCCCATCCATACGCCTGACAGCTCAGACATGCCACAGGCAAACGTTTCATTCTGAGACATACAGATTTTAATATTAAAATAATTTTGTATAAAAATACTTTTGGAGACTGATGGCAAGCAGTCTTCCATGCACCAGAATGGGCATCCCAGCCCTGCAGCCTGGTCAGAGAGGGAGCCAGAGCAGAGCCAGAGCAGCAGACACAGGGCAATGCCATCAGCCTTCCTGCAGATCAGGAGGTGGCAGCGGAGCCAGTTCCAGAGCCGGAGAAGCACACTGGCACCTGCACCAGCCACAGCGCTCTTGCCCTTGCTGTGGCAAGGGCCTCCAGGGCACAGCAGCCCCCTCAGCGCTGGTGAGCAAGAGGGGCTCTGCCTAGGCCAGAACAGTCCCCAGCCCCGAGCCACCCCCAAGCCACCCCCAGGACCCATGGAGGACAGCAGCCGGCACTGCTCACTAACAGGCCTGGGCCCTCCAAGTCCCCCTCGGGCAGGTACAGAGCAGCAGCACACTATATCTCTCCTAGGTCCTCGTAGACAGGCGACAAGCTGCACTCATCCACTGACTGCTCCTTCTTCTGAACGTGCTGGGGCTTCACCACCTGGCTGTACAGTACCTCCACGTTGTTGTTGTTGCTGGTGTTGAGGCTGGGTTTGATGACCGCCTTCTCAGGAGCGGGGTTCCCCCGCCGCCTGCCAGGGTCCCCGCTCCTCTCACCGCCTTTAGGGATAAAGGCTGCCTGGGGCTTGGGGGCAGGCAGTGGCTTGGGGCCCTTGGCCTTGGCCTGGAAGGCAGGGACCGAGTAGTCGTCAGTGCTGGGGTTGTAGGGATACTCGTAGCCGCCCCTGCCATCATGGCCCTGGGTGCGCCAGGCCTCGCCCGTGGGCCGCGCTTCATCGTAGATGCAGGTTGGGGGTGGCAGTGAGCGGGGAGCACGACCCTCAGGCTCGTCGTAGATGTGCTCCCTCCGCCCGGGCACTGTCAGGGCCTGGCTGCGCCCCTCAGCCCGGACCTGCTCGTATGTGCCCGAGTACAGCGGCACTGGCAGCCGGAGCTTCGTCTCGTCCGAGGCACCGCTGGGTGCCTTGGCCCCGCTCGCGGGCTTGCTGTCTATGGGGTCCGAGTACAGTGGGTCCAGCCAGGGACGGAAGCCCTTCACCGAGTCCAGGGGCTCCGAGTACACGCTGGACGGGTCCTCGGCTGGCAGCATGGCGTGGGGCACCTTCGGCAGAGGGGAGCGCGGGGGTGTGCTTGGGACCGCTGGCTTGGCCTGTGGCACAGGGAGCTCTGGCAGAGTCCGAGTCTTCAGCAGAGATGTGGCATCCCTCTCCTCTGCTGCTGCACTGGGCCTGGGCGTCAGCCCCGCTTTGGGTGCCAGGCTGTCATCCCCCTCGGCAGGCAGCTCCAGGCTCAGAGAGTCGGCCAGGGCCTGGCGGATCAGCATCATGCTGGGGCTGTCCGAATCCAGTGAGTCACAGCTTTGCCGGTTCTCCTCCACCTGCGCTTTCTGCTCCCGGATGGAGGCTTCCACCAGGCGGAAGATCTCGTTCCCCTGCTTGGTCTCAAAGGTGAAGTTCCCTGGGCCGGAGTCACAGCGCCTGCCAGCTTCGAAGGAGAACATCACCTGCAGGGGAAACAGAAGGGTCACATCCTGCCCAGCACCTGCCAGCCCAGCACATCATGCAGGCTGTGCTTCCTGCTGAAGGGCGCATGGCTGTGGCGCTGATCCTGTGCATCCTGCAAGAGAGACTTCCCTGAACATCCTGCTCCTTCCCCTCCCTGTGGCGAGGGCCACAGCTCAGTGAGCACCACCCCAGGGTCACACTGTGCTCAGCGCCTGGGCAAGGGAAGGCTGCGCTGCCCGGCCTCCCAGGATGAGCTGTGAAATCAGAGTGGGACGCACACTTGAGGGGACATCACTGCAAGACACCCCAGGGCCAGAGCTGCAAGTCCTGCTGGAGACCTGCTGCCTTACCTGCGCAATTCCAGAAGGGTCAACAACTGGCACCAGACAGCCCAGGAAATAATATGCAGTTAGGACTGAGAACAAAGTAGGGTGACATGAGTGACAGTTCAGCACAGGAAACTATTATGGGCATATTGGGTAAGTCATCATTAGTCAGGCAGAAGGGAACCAATCCAGAGGCAAGAGGGAGGAACACAACTTTCCACAGGAGAAAGGCCAGAAGCAGTACCTTGGCTACTAACAGTAAGCAAAGCATTTGCCTTACCAGCATTACTCTGTTAATGGTATAAAGTACTTTAAAGACAAGTCTTGCACCAAGGCTGTGTTTCTCAGGCCTGAACACACACTCATGCACAGGTTCCCACCAGCAGACGCCCACACCCTTCCTCAACCTCAGTCCCTGAATCCAGGTGAGATTTTTCTGCCTCACTGGTGCTGTCTCAGGTGCAGCAGCAGTCTCTGGGGTTGCTGCAAAAGCCTCTGGGACCAGACTTCCTTTTGTGGGTCACTACTGTCAAACACAAGCACAGCCAACCCATCACCGCTCGGGGAGCTGTCTGCTCCTCACACCTCACACCACGTGGCTCTTGTCCTGCCCCTGGCACAGACCCTGAGGACGAGCCAGATGCCTCCCCAAGAGCAGCTCATTTTCCATTTCTGTTTCGGTAACGTGACGCAGAAAGCGCCATCAGCAGACTGCAGCCGACACCGTCACTTCTATAAACAGCCCTGGGGTGACCACTTCCTCCCCATCCAGCGCAGCAGGTACCTCTTGCGCTCAGGGTAGCAGCAAGACAGATTGGGGACACGCTGCTGGAGGACACTGCAGAGGGGACAGACCTACACACATCAGCCAGGCTAAAAGCAGTACGCCCCGTAAGGTGAATGAATCTAGGGTAACTGGTGTCTCAAACAGCCTCTCCTGCTCTGGACACCATCCTTCAGGAGGGATGGATTGAATCCAGGGCAGAGCTGGGACTGCAGGGAGCCAAGATCCCCAGAGGCTGGGGAAAACTTGTGCGCAGCATGGAAGGACGTGCCTACCCACGGTATGGGCTAGGGAGTGTTGGGATGGAGAACGTGGGCAAGCCAGCTGCAGGGATATCTGGCAGAGGGGGCAGCAGGGACTTGCCCCATGGGAGCAGGGCAAGGACTACACAGAGAGGGGCTCTGCATAGCCTCGCCCTTGGTGGGGACAGGTGTCCTGCTAGCCCATGCTCCTGTGTGGTGACACAGGCAGGAGCTGAGGACAGATGGGATCACAGATGCCCCTGGGGACTCTGCTGTGGTCACCAAGGGCTGCAGCAGTTCTGGCATTTGGCAGGGCCCGCTGCATGGCTGCCACAGGCTGGTCAGGCACATCAGCTCCTTACCCTTTGGCAAGGGAAAGCCTGCAGGGGAACAGGCTTCAGCACGCGGCACGTGGGGACCCCCTGCCCCCCCACCTTGTCCCGGCCATATCTCCGGAGCAGCCGGTAGGGCCAGACGTAGAGGATCTCATTTGTCCGTGGGTCCTTCAGGACAAGGCTGTCACGCTCCGCCTTGAGCACGTAGGCGCCGCGCAGCTCGCATCGCTCCGCAGCCTCGGTCCGTTGCACCGTCACCCAGAAAGCATTCACTGTGGGGACAGGGATGCTCAGGGGAGGGAGGAGGAAGCCACGTCCCCAGCTCCAGGCGAGGCCTCGCCCTGCCCACCAGAGCCCCGGTGATGGGGCAGCAGCAGGACAGGCCCCGCAGAAGGTGGCCCAAAGTCAGGGCAGCAGCAGGTCCCACCTTCATCTCTTGAGTAGTAGATGGAGTTCACGGCCATCTCCAGGGTCGGCGCCTCCCCGCTGCCTTCTCTGCCACGCCAGGCCGCCACACCAGCATCACTGGGGCCATTTCCCTGACAAAGGAGAGCAGATCAGCCCCAGCCCCCTCTTCCCGCATCAGCCCCTGGGTCCCCTTGCAGCCACCATCCCCCCGCCCCGCATTGCTGGGGCCCTGCCACCCTCCCCAAGGGGCCTACCCCAGCTCCACACAGCTCGGCCACCCTGCAGCCATACCAAGCCCTTCCCTGCCCAGAGCTGGCGACAGACACCAACCCTCCCCACCCTGACATGAACGTGGATGAACAGGGCCAGGCAGCGCAGGAGGGGCTTCCCTGGAGCTCCCGGCACGACCCTGGGCCCCAGCTGGGCTGTGCATTGGACAGGGTGCAGAAAAAAGCAGTTACTCTCGGCAGCTCTGCCCTCCAGACCCTGCCCCCCAGTGCAGCAAGAGCCAGCACCAAGACACGGCCTCCTGCAGGGCAGCACCGAGGGGTCCCATATGCCCACTCCACTGCTGCTCCTCTGACCACTATGGCACGGCCACGCAGGTGCCCTGGTGCCGAGGCAGAGAACAGCTCTGCTTCCTCATCAATGTGCTTGAGCGCAGGTGACGTGGGCGGCCAAAGCATCGCATGGGCCCAGGCACACCCTCCCAGGGGTACAAGCAAAGGAAGAAGCTGGTGGGACGACCCAGTATGGCAAGGGTCTGTGTCCTGCTTCTGTAAAGGCAGGAAGGCGGTGCCAGTACCAGTGCACAGCCCGCAGAAGGGAAGCGGGCACTTCTATTTTAGCGCATGCAGAACTGAAAGTGCAACGCACACACTCTTGTCAGCGACCGTGTCCCTGCAGCAGGGTCCCCTAAGGGCCTGTGTGGGGGATGCACCCTGGCTGCTACCACTGAATAGCAAAGATCCTCCTCCAGGGAAGCCCCACGCAAATCAAAGCTCACAGATGCCCTGCAAAAGCCGCTTCAGCAGACTCTGCACTGTCGCATGAGGGTCTGTATTTGGACGGGAGCTGGACGTTGTTTCTCAGGGTCACGTGGGATGGGGTTGCAGCAGACCGTATGTCTTGCAGAACGCAAGCTGTCACAGTTTCAGTTTAAAACCCAGCCACATGAGCTTCTTAACAAGAGACAAGGCCCAAGAAGGGCCATCAGGCCTTCGTTTGCCTCCTAAATGGAACGTGGACTGCTAAAACCTAGTGTCCTCAGAGCTGACAGCAGCAGCTCCTGCTCAGCTAAAGCATCTAATGCGGCAGGACTCCAGCCTGGGATCAGGAAGTCAAGAACCAGCAGATCTGCCAGAGCCCTTTAGGGCTCTGTTTGACTGCGCCTTCCGTCATCTTCAAAAGAAGAAGAAATTCTGCTCTGAACTCCAAATGATCTCTGGCCCCAGTTCCCAAGCTACTGGACCCTGCTTACCCTCTGGGCAGCAACAGACAACACGACACAAAATCATGCTCTCCATGCAGATGACCAGAAATCACAGCTGAGGATCTTCAGCTTTTTACAGAGAGGCCACATGCAGCTCCGGTACCTCTTGCTCCAGGCCAGGACTTTCTAGAACACACGCCATCCTTGCAGCCTTTTGCTCACCGCTTCCTAAACTGTGAGCTTGCTTCTGGACCTCAAGCACGCAACTGAGCTACCATGCAAAGTACGAGCAGACCCCTGCTCCAAGCAGATGTTCCCCTCCCTTGCCACTACTCTGCACCGCTCCAAAGGCACATGCTGTGTCCCTAGCTCAGCCCTGCAAGCCATTTCCAGGACAAAGGCTGCAACACTGTCTGCACCAAACGCACGGGCACGGACGTGGAGTAATTTCCAGCGTTACACCAGTGCCTCTCGGCCTGGTCTGGAGGGCGCTTGCTGCACAGACACCTTTGGCTTGACAACAGACTGCAGGGAGATGCAGGCAGGGACAAAAAAAGGCTTAAGGTAAATCACACTCAGCAAACACCTGGGTCCTTGTGGGAAGACCCTGGGATCACCAGCTGTGCAGCCAGCCATCCTGCGAGGCAGCCCTGCCCAGCACTCAAAGCCTGGAATCAGCTAGAGCACAACCCAGGGCTATGCAAACGTCTCCTAGGAGGGAGAGCAGGGGACCCGTGGGGTAGGGCAGGCGTGGGCTGCTCTCGCAGAGCGCTGTGGACAACCGTACTTGTAGGCCACCCGCTGTCCAAACCGCCTTCGCAGAGAGGCGTTGTGCTGACTGACCACCAGCTCCAGGGAAGGCTGCAGAGCTGCTATGGGGGCGTAGGCAGGGGACGGGGGAGCCAGAGGGCTGTGCCACAGGCCCAGCACTGATGGGGTGTTCCCAGCAGCAGGCAGGAGCGAGCCCCGAGGCTGGGCAATGGGGTGCACTGGCCCTGCAGCTGCTGGCGCTGCCGCCCAGGAGCCAGGTGGGACCTGGAGCCAGGCACTGCAATGCTCACGGGGCTGTGCTTCCGCCACTGCTGCGGCAGGAAAAAGGCAGCAGTGGTTGGGCCAAGAGGAAACACTTCTCAGCCATCACCCGGCCCCCATCAGGTCTCTGGAGTGGGCAAGGATGGGCTCCACACTGGGGAAGAAGCGCCCAACTTGAAATTTGGAGCTGCGACCAAGAACTACTGACAGCACGCCGAGGAGTTCCATAACCCACCCGGCTGCTGGCACAGCGGGAGCTATCGAGAGGGGACTGGAGTCCCAGGGCCAGGCGCTCTGACCACCCGGGACCACTCACGCCCGCCTCAGGGTCCCCCTCCCTGCGCCACTAGGCCCTCCGGCTGTGTAGGAAGGGGTCGCACCACCACCCCCACGGCACATGCTCGGAGGCTGCCTGCAGCTGCCCTCCTCCCGGGGGGCAGCCGCGGCCAGGCCCTGGACGAGGCGCTCAAGATGCCCCTCCGCTCGCCCCGGGGCTCACCGGGAAGGCGATCTCGCACAGCTTCGCCACCCACTCCTCACTCTGCTGCTTGTCAGCCGCGAAGAGGTAGCTCTTGTCGCTGGTCTCCAGGCGGAAGACGGTCGTGCCGGCCCGGGGGCCGCTCTCAGCCACGGGGCCCACGCTGGTGCAGTCCGCCAGCCGCACCACCGTCTTGTCCAGCCGCTTGGTGCCCAGCCGCTCGGGCGGCGCCGCCGGCTCCTTGCAGTCGAAGAACTCCAGGCGGGCGACGCCGTGCTGGCTGGCCGGGTACAGCACGAACCAGCTCCGCTTCCACCTCTGCAAGGCAGCGGGGTCACACCGGGCCGGGGCCGGGCAGCAGCGGGGCGCAGGGAAGGTTCCCGCCAGGGCGCCCGGGATGCTCCGCCGGGGCGGCAGCTTACCGGGGGCGGCCCCGGGGGTGTCGTGTCTCCCCCCCCGGCCCGGGCGCCCCGGCCCGCTACCGCCGGCCGACAAAGCCCCGGCCCCACTTCCCCAATCACCGGGCGGCGCCCGCGGCCCGGCAGCGCGCCCAGCCGGGGTGACGGCGAGCAGCGGGGATGGCGGGCCCGGCCCGGGCGGCGGCAGGGACACCGCCCGGCGCCCCGGGAGGGAGGAAGAGAGCTCGCCCGGCTCGAACCGGTCCCGACCCGTCCCGTCCCGTCCCGTCCCCCCGTCCCCCACCCGCCCCGCGGAGAAGCACCTTGGTGCCGAACTTGTGGCTGTGCTGCACCAGGAGCGGCCCCTCCTTGGCCGGCGGGTCCATCC
>VFFE01006343.1:227791-251843 GCA_008921705.1 Burhinus oedicnemus | reverse complement strand
GTTCCTTCCCTTCCCTTCCCTTCCCTTCCCTTCCCTTCCCTTCCCTTCCCTTCCCTTCCCTTCCCTTCCCTTCCCTTCCCTTCTCTTTTCCCCTGCTAACATTGGAAAAGGACTGGAAGACAACGGCCTGTCTCCCCAGAGGACTAGGTGGCACCATCAGAGGGAAGGCTTTCACTGGGTGAACCAGCTGGGACACCCTTACACAAGCTCTTTGACTCTGTCTTATTTACCCACGTTTTTCAATGGTGCACATCTCTGTAGCCCTAAAATGCATTAGGCACCAGCGATGTGGGCAGGACATAAACTGCATTCCTGCAGAAACTGCGGATGTGACAAAGGAGGAAGAGGAGAAATTAACTTTGTGGGGAGAAAGGAGGTGTCTACTTCCCAGACATGGGATTTTGCAGCAGCTGGAATTTGAGTGCTAGACAATTCAACAGGAAACCTTGACCTGTGTGTTCAAGGGGGCTGCTTCTGACGCTTCCCAAATGACCTGCGCAAGAAGTCAGCCTTGAACATAACTGCAAAAGTGGCCACTCTGGAGACTGATAGGGTGAAGCTGAAACATCAATAAATTTTAGTCCGTGAAATTCAAGTAGCTGCTTCAGTAGACAGTAATGCTTCCTCAGCAAATGAGTGCAGAAGGGAGGGGAGAGAGAAGAAGATATTTAAGAAGGGATACTGAATCACATGGACACCTCATTCCTGAAAGGACCACGGGTTGGGAGCAGGAATCACCCGGCACAGAGCAAGGCTGTCTGTACACAGAGCGGAATGCAGGGTGTGTGCTCTGGACTCTGTTTCATGAGGCAGAGACCCTGAGAAAACCACTAGACCAGAGTGTCCCATCAAGAGCAAGATGAAAATAAACCTCCTGTGTGATGCACCACAGGAGGAATGAATGTGATCCATGGAGAGGGAAGGAAAGGTACGGTACTACAGACACGTACGTACTGGGTCCAGTTCTGGTACCACCATTTCCCAAGTATGTTGGAGAAATCAGGAATCAGAAGACAGGTACATACGTCACACTGCAAAAAATCATCCACACGGGAAGAAAGTAGAGAAGCCAACTTCACTTGTAAGATAAATTTAAGATGCAATTTCATCACAGTCTGTAAGTGCCTGCATGAGTAGATAATTTCCGATCAGAGACAGCTCTTTCATTTGGCAGAAAAGCAGAAGAAACCCCAGCAACTGAAAGCAGAACAGATGAAGAGCAGACACAAGGTGCAGATTTTTAACAGAGATGGTGATGACACTTTTCTGCAGTTGTAATGGATTTTCTATTACACAAAGCCCTTTCTTAAATTGTGGCTAGCTATCCCTAAAAGCTATGTGCTTAACCGCAACGAAGACATTATGAGTGAACAGAGGCTCTGCAGACAGCCTGCTGTGGGCTGCCTGCGACGTACCGGTGGCTGGACTTGATGGTCACATAGTTCCTTCCAGTATTAAAACTCTGGGCACACTGGAGAAGTCAGAGAAGGACGTCTGCTGTGAACCACAGCTGCCAGCAACCTTTGATGGATATTCAGGAAACAGCCCTTTTGGTATTACTCCTTTTTTCCTTCAAAGCAACCCATTCAGCAACATGCACACACTGCCTACAAACCTAACTTCTGGTATGGCCCCGTGGGATCTGCTTCAAATCCAGATGGTCCAGAGGTCTGTTTTTGACAAAGACCAAACCATGATGCAACTATAAGATAATATGTGCTCTGTTTTCCTCCACACAATGCCTGTTTCACTAATGCAGTTAAACATGATGCCCTATTCTGACCAGCGCTCTGCATCCCTTTGCTCTTCTGCAAGCAGTTTTGAGTTCACCTAAATGCAGCAGATGGCGAAGGCAGCATGCTGGATGGTAGCTCTCCCACCAAGGGCTATAGTTTATCACCGCTCTGCCTCGACACACTTACTCCTCACTGAGCAGCATCTGGCTGATGCTTACTTAAGAGGTGATGTCTCTCAAACCTGTTGCTATCATAGATTCTTTGTCCTGCTGATGTGTTACTTATTTATTTCTTTGCCTATTTATTTCTTTTTACCATTTTGAGTTTTGCAGTTGCTCCCCTTCAATTTTAAAGGTATTTTAATAATCCATAATCCACTAACCCTGACCTGGTCCAAGCTCCTCTAGTTTCCCCAACTCCCAGTCTAAATTGCCTTGTCAGTCGAGCAGCCAGCCTTCTCGAATGGGCTCACAGAGGTCCCTCCTTGCTTGCAAAGCTTTTCATATGTAACCTTGCAAGCCCAAAACATATCAAGGGCAAAAACCCCTGGATGCAGCTGTCCAAGTCCATTCTTCCTCCTGTCCCCCTGGATTTTGATCACCTCCATTGTGACATTTTCTAGACACAACCAGTCTGCCTGTATCTCATCAGTAACTTGCGTTCAGCGCATTGCCACTGGAAGGGGATTACTGGAGACAGCAATAAACAGATCCATGCTAAAACAGGCCAGCTGCCACAGTCTCCTAAATCACACTCTTCCTCTGGGAGAGCAGTAATCACAGCCATAAAGTAACTATCCCTAATTTCTGTGTGAGTGACAGGGGCTCCCAACAACCCTGTGCATCCATGGAGAAGGCACATGTGTATCGCGGCACGCTCATGCCTTTGCAGCCACCACAGAGAAGTGGCTCTCAGCAGCTTAACGCTGTCAGCTCTTGAGAAGGGTGAGGTTGTGGTGGATGTAATGCACTTCATCAACGTTATTCTTCGTGGCATGGGGGATCACTTTAGGGACCCCAGTCAGGGAGAGGAAGACCTCTACAGTCTGCAGACACATGTTCCTGCCAGGAGAAGAGTAGGTGGTCCCTGCAGAGCAGATGGTCTCAGCACTGGCTGTTGAGGAAGATTAGGGAGATACCTCTCTTCGCTGAGGCACTTCAGCAGGAAGAGTAGCTGTACACAGCTCAGACTAGGGGGGTGACCCTTCATGATGGTCCTCTTTTTGCTTTAGCACTGACACAGCTTCCTTTGTGCTCCAGCCCTCTAAGAAGCATGCCCCATGCCCACCTTCTGCAAATCCAAATCTCATCCAGAGCTCATGCCAGTTACGGGCTGGAGCCCAGGGACCTCACTGCACACTGTCAGTCTGACAACTCAGGGATGTGATGATGAGAAAGGGAATCGCTCTGGGCCCTGGCTGCTGTTAACAAGATTCATAGAAGGACACTTGGAGGCTGCTGAATGTGATTTCCCAGCCATGATCCCTTCATGTAGGGCTGGCTAACAGAGGTTAATATCCCTTGGCAGGGCTCAGTATCTCCAGACTTCAGTGGCTTCTCCTTTAAGGGAGAAAAATAAATCAAATGCAAATGAAGTGTAATCACTCTTGTAACCTGTTAATAATGTGCCTGTGAAGCAACCCAGGGACATAAAGTGTGTCCTATGGGGTCAGACCAGTGGTCTACTGAGACCCCATGCTCTGCCTTTGACAGCAGCAGCAGAACATGACATAAACCTTGACGTGTTGCAGTCCATCCCTTCTGCTCCTCCAGTACCTACAACTGTTGTGTGAGAGATATTAGAAAGAAAAGCTTTGTCAATTCCTTTTAATATCTGTTTATGGATTCCTCATCCATGAATCTGTCTAATCCCTTTTGAAGTTGCTGATCTGCCATAACCTCTTGTGGCAGCAAGTCACCAAGCATTCACTACTCCGTGTATGAAGAAAGATTTTCTGTTATCTGTTTTAAGCCAGTCTCTTAGTAGCTCCCTCAACTGTTCCCTGCTTCTAATATTGCAGGTTGGGCAAACAGCAGGTCTGCATTCACCTCGTCCTTCACCGTCACGATCTTGTGCAACTGGCTCATACACCACCCCTTGGCCTTCTCTACCTTTGTCAGCACTCCTTCTTGATCATTTTCTTTGCCCTTTTCTATCTCCACTGTGTCCTTAAGAAGTGAGGACCACAATCGCCCAACCCATGTAAGAAAGTGGGTTGCACCGAGCTTCAATACAGCAGCAAATCTGTCTTGCTCTCAAAACCATTCTTTAAAATACCCAACATTTTCTTGACTTATTGGCTTGCCCTGCACACTGTGCTGTGGGACTTCACAGCACTGACAATGATTTCTCCACAGTTTCTTTCCTGAGTTGTAGCTCAGTTACAAGCTGAGCATTGAGTTCACATGGATTAGATTGTTTTTCCGTAAATGTACTAGTTCCATTTATTTACATTGAAACACATCTGCCACCATTCTGCCAGTCAGTTCCAGAGTTGTTCTCCACTGGCATGCCACCTGAGTACCCAAGAGAAAATAACACAATCCACAAATTTGGATAGGTCTAACTGTTTCCAGAAACAAGAGCTCAAGTCCCTCCATCTTTCCCTGTGATCTTATCCCATGTCCTTGTGTTCTTCTGAGCATGTGCCACAGGACAAAAGAAGCCAAAATGACATTCCCAGATCCACAACACATCCCCAGATAAGCTTGGGCAAGACGTTTATCACACCATTTTCTTCAGTTCCGCAGGTGCAGAATGGAGAAAATACTGTTTTCCCACCTCACAAGAGTGCTGCAATGACCATTGAGTTCATTAGTGAAAACAAGGTGCAAGACCCTGAAGGGAAACGGCCATAAAAGCAAATACCTAAAGCATGCGAGACTTGCCTTGGATGTCATCCATGCTACAGCCTCTCATGTCTGCGCTACACTGTCTCTTTGCCCACGCTGAAGAGCTCTCTGGAAGGGGAAACCCACCATGCTCAGCTCTCTAGGGGGTGTCCAAACATGCTTTCTAGACACCTACTCCCAGGGAAGGCTCAGGACACAGCAGCTCAGCTCTTCAGACTGACAGAGTTGGGGTTGTTCAGCCTGGAGAAGAGAAGGCTCCAGGGAGACCTTATAGCAGCCTTCCAGTATCTCAAAGGGGCCTATAGGAAAGATGGGGAGGGACTCTTTATCAGGGAGTGTAGTCACAGAATGAGGGGTAACGGTTTTAAACTGAAAGAGGGTAGATTTAGACTACATATTAGGAAGAAATTCTTTACTGTCAGGGTGCTGAGACACTGGCACAGGTTGCCCAGAGAAGTTGTGGAGGCCCTATCCCTGGAAGCGTTCAAGGTCAGGTTGGATGGGGCTTTGAGCAACCTAGTGGAAGGTGTCCCTGACCATGGCAAGGAGGTTGGAACTACACGATCTTCAAGGTCCCTTCCAACTCTAACCATTCTATGATTCTGTGATTCTTAGCACAATGCAGGACCATCCAAGCCTGTGCAAGCTGGCCACATTGAGAGAAAACAAGCATATCGTGAAGCTCAACATGCATAAAACCCCTCCAGGGCCTTGTCGTCACATTGCGGAAGAGACACGGCAAGGAGGTGCTTGGGAATGTTGAGAAGGGGGGTTAAATGGAACAGGACATGGCCTAGGATCCACCTTCTGTCTCTACACTTTTATGCTCACGTCAAAGGGATGAGTTTCACAGCAGCATCCAGCAATTTGTAGGGAAAAAAAAGGAAGGAAGGTTTAGCTTGAAAGCACTACATTTCCTTTCTTCTTTCATTCCCCAGAACATTCTATTTATTTCGTTTTCAGAGACTCTTTCAGACGTTGCTGGGAAAGAGAAAAAGGGTTTTAAGAGAGAGCTCAGATGTATTCTTTTATGCGACACATATGAATAATTCAATTTGCTGCCATCAATAGCTTGGGTTTCTCTAAATAAGCCATCTATCTAGGGGTTAGGAGGAAAACTAGCAGGAGTGTAGTATGACAAATGACGTTTCTGGATAAAAGATGGCACTGCATTTACACATGAACTCTAACAGGAGGGTATTTCAGCTAGCAACTCATGTAATATTTCACTGCCGCCACATTTGACAAGTTGTCTGTCCATTAGTTGTGGCATAAAGAACTCACAAGATATTTATAAGCATTCCAGGGATACCTAAATAGGGAATCATTTGATTTCAGGGATGGGCACCGAAAAGAGAAGTTTAAAGCTTTGACAGAATGTGCAGCCTTCTGCTTTCATGCCTGGCAATTGCTGCAGCAAAGTGGGGCTGTATATGCTAATGAGAGCTGTTGCAGAAATGTTTTTCCCTCCAGACAATTATGGTTTTCATAGGCAGTCTGAATAACATTACATCAGGACCTGAGGAACACTGCTAGTAAAAAATAAAAAATAAGCTAAACATGGCCACGCTGTTGCAGTGATGTGCAGGACCCCTGTTTAGGATGTCTCCCATTCCTCTGCTAGATCTCCCAGGTTCTTCAGAGTCCCCGGGCTTGGGGAGCGAAGGAGGTGCCACCTTCTAGGCAACTGGTCAGAGACACTGGTGAGCTGGATAGACCCATCCTGAAGCGGATGACAGGTAACAGAGCAGCAGCCCCTGCAGCTTGGCTGGGTCAGCTCTTCAAACCATAACCAAATCGCTGTCAGCCAAAATACCTGTGTTTTTCAGAAACTTTCTCCACGGCAAAGTTTTCTGCAGGAAAACAACAACTTTTCTGGTTATCAAGAGTCCAGTTCTCTTCAAAAATTAAACCCTGGCAGAAACACACTGAGCAGCAGGGTCCATAAAAGCTGCTCTCTGCACGTGTCCATGGTCTCCTGCAAGTATTGCATGGAGAGGACCGCTACAAAGGGGTGAGATAGATTTTTCTGCATTTCTAAGAAACTAAATACCCAGTCCTGAAACCTACGCAGGCGCTTTGCAATAACACGGTCGGTGCCAGAGAGACGGAGGGAGGCCAGAAAGGAAACAGCTCACAACGCCTGGGTTGTTCCATCTCCCAGAAGGCATTTTACCGAGGTGCTCCAGTTGGGAATCCACTTGCCTTGCCCTGACACGTGGAGAACGGGCGGTAGCCCCCAGTTTTTAAGAGACAACAGCTCTTCTGCACAAAGCTCCCCTCTTTGCTAATGTTGGCTATTTTTAGAGTTTTCTCCCAGAAAGAAGTGCCAAAGCAGATAGGTTATGACAAAAAAACCTTACAAGAACTGAGCCCTGATCTGCTCTTATACTATGCAGCTCCCATCCCTCGATGAGCTGTGGCATGACAGTCAATGTGGCAATGTACTCAGCAACGTGCCGTGCATCCTCGATGGCAGAATCAAATCCTTCCAGGCTCTCACAGCGGGGAAGCAAAACCTTGCACCTCTGCTGTATCATCCTCTCTCACTGTTCTCCTTTTCCTCACTGCTCCCTTTCCACCCCACTTCGGGTCTATTAGTAATTTAAAAAAGCATTTGCTTCTTGTCAGTAACTGGTGAAAAAAATGCTTTCTAGTGGGCCAGACTCGTGCTTCAGGTGCTGTTTTTCTCATTCGGACAGACAGGCAAATTTTTGTGCAGTTAACAATCTGGCATGGTTCATTCCCCTACTCAGTACCTGCTGTCCTCAAATACTTTTCTTCCATTCCTGGAATCTCAACACGTGAAGTTATGTCTCTAGTGACCCTCTATAATAGCCAAGCCCAGGAGGCCCTCCTGCATGTGGCCACATAGATACAGCGTCTGTCCAGATGGGAACCAGAAGAGCACAACACAGCAGTCATCTTTTTTGCTGGTCTTGTGCTGTCAAATGCATCTCTCCTCTCTATCTTTCTGCACTACTGGATGCATCCACAGAATCTGGACCTTCTGGGATGCTGCCAGTTGCTCCCCACACTGAGACCCCTTGTGTTAAGTGCAGCTGCTCAGCAGGTTGGTCATTTGGGTCTGGTTCGTGGAGGAGTGTGAAAATCGCAGCGCTGCAAAGGGTTGGCCAAGCAGCACAATGATGGAGACTGATACTGGGCTAGAAGCAGAGGCTTCCAGCAATTCTAGCAATGCGTGTGTTTCCAGTCAGGCAGGTCCTTCCCCAGACCTCGCCTCATTTTCTCCTCCCTTTCTCTATTCTCTTGGTGAAGAAGAAACCCCAATACAGAACAGAGGAAGATGCATGCAGGTGTACTTTGTGAATGTTGTTGTCCTCCTCCGAGAACTTTGTATGTGTAGGTCAGGATGGATGTCCATACACCTCTCTGTTTATCAGCAGAGTAACACCCAGCAGGTTTAAGTGAGGCTGGGGAATCCGTGGTGCCAGATGCCGTACACCCATTTAAGAAAGGATGAGTGTGACTTCAGGAGGCTACAGTCCAGAGAAACAGGACAGAAAGAAAGAGGAGCCAGGGAAAACGATACACACACACTGTCACAGCATGGTACCAGAATTTGCAGACTCTCTCTTTTCTCCCCTTGAGATCTGGGAAGGGAAAGGATGAAGTCACTTTCCTCAGACCTTCAGTTTTACAGGTGGTTTTCTAGAAACACATGTTCTCTATGAAAAGCTGATCAAGCTCCTCCAGTACCACTTTGAAGAGAGAGGCTGACTGAAGGCCGAACATTGCAAAGGCACCTTAAAAATCCCACCAAGAAAAGGGAAAATGTTTTTGGTATAAAACATTTTTTCCTAGTCCTGAATATTTTCTTGACTTTTTTAGCCTATCCTCCAACCGTTGGCTAAAAAAGGTCTTGCTGGATTTGGATTGACAAGAGGGAGACTCTTTTTTTTTTGCTGCCTAAATGTGAGGGCAGATGTGTCAATAACACCATTAGGCAATTACATGCCTGCTGCAGTCACTTGCATCACTACTGCATGAGAGAAACGAGGGCAAAAAGGCAGCAACTAGGGATTTTGTTTTGATTAAGAAAATGAGACTTCCCACAGCCAATTTTGAAATGCTGTAGAAGGGTGTGATTTGAGCTAACACCCTCACATGCCTCAGAGAGAAACTCCTTGTCTCCCTGGGGAGGCATTGAATACAGCATTACTGGCACACCCTGGGAAAAACACCTCTCTCTCCCTACCTTATCAATACGGAGAGAAAGGAGAATAAAAGAGAAGTTGAGCTCTTGTTGGGTTGCCCCTGTGCTGATCACAGGGTGAGACACTGGTATTACAGGAGGTGAAAATAGAACTTTTAGGACTTGTTAGGTCTCGGTGGAGAAAACTTCTGCAACAGAGAAACACAAGAAAATAGTCTCTCGATCTCATTTTGGACACTGGAGTTGAAGCTACACCTTTGCTCCAGACAGCCAAACAGTCTTTGCTAGGTTAGGAGTCTGTATCCAACGCCGAAGAAAGTTTTGGGATCAGCAACATTATGCACCCCCTCCATTCCCACACATGCTGGCAAACACAAATCTGTGCTGCACTTGGGCAGCTGGTTTCAGCCAAAAACAAAAATATTTTTTAAAGTAAAAAATGCATCATTTAAGAAAGAATGAAGCTGATTTCCATTTGGAGAACAAAATGTATCTTACTTTACTCTGAGCAATCAATGAAGCACGGGAGCCTAAAAGAAAATATTGCATTTGGGATCTAATGAAGTGTTTCACTCCATTAGAAAAAAAAAATTATTTCAGAGACACAGAATTCATTGCAGCTTGAAACCCAAAGACTTCTGATTTTGTGTTCATTCAGAGACAGAAACGTTTTGTGTTTGAACCAGTATGCAAAACAATCTGCTTTATGCCCAGTTCAAGTCAGGAGAAAGTAAGAGATGATGTTGGCCTGCTGAGTAAAACAAGCTCCATGTACGTGGGCAGATGCTCCAGGCCCCAACCTTACACAGCATTGAAACACGTGGGTCTTCATCAGTTTCTGACCAGCCCATACAGAGGCAGGAGGGAAATGCTCATCTCCGTTAGGGCCAGTGGAATTTTGCCATTAGTATCCACAGAGCTGGGACTTTACCCAACAAATAAAGATGAGCGATTGCTCACTGTCTGGGATGGAGAAGAGTGATACAGCTGATCCCATGCAGACCAGCTTCCAAAGCAGCTGATGCTCTGCAGACCAGCTCTTGCAGGCTGTACACTTAACCCCAAATATTCCCTCCTCCCCACAGCCTTCCCCACATAACCCGAATGACATCTAACCTCTAGCTCCTGGAAATCCTCCTCTTCCTCTACATCATAGGAGAGGGTGTGAATCTTGATGTCATCTGCCGAGAGATCGATGAACTTGCTGTCTGGGTACTCCAGGCTGTCTTTGGTGGGAGAGCGGTCCTCGATGAAGGTGGTTTCACAGCACTCCGAGCCAATGCTCTCGCCCCATGAGCGCAGCACGTTCTCCGAGTAGAGGATGATGTTGGGCCGGTAGTGAGACTCCACCGTCTGCTGCAGCATGTTGGGGTCCAGGAGCTGCTGCACGGGGTCGTTCCTGCCATTCTCCAGGCAGCTCGGAGAGGAAAGGCTGCCCGCTCGGTGGCTCTGGTACTGGGGGGTCGGGTACACAGAGACCAGACCATCTCGGCTCTCTGCCACTAAGTTCCTTGTATTAATTAAACCATTCCTTTTCCCAGCTTCAGCGATCTTATTGTGCATTAGCACGCTGTTCTGCTCAACCAAGCCGTCCATACTGCGAGGTGTCTGAGGGAGTGGGACGGGTGGTCTTTATTTTGTTGTACCTTAGAGACAGGTCACACTGGGCCAGTGGCTCCCATCTTCCTGATGAAGAAAGGAAACATAGCAAGGTGAGGACAAAAGCAATGAAAAACATGTCAAGGCACGCAAATCAGCTTGTCTTCGGTATCACCTCACGAGGAAATACAGCCCCACATATGCACACACCCTGCCTTAGCTCTCCAAATATATCCCCGCTCGGAGGGGCAAAAAACCCCACCCCAAATCCATGGGGTGAACAGGAGCGGATGACAACGTGTGGTGACAGAGGACTTCCTGACATGTCTTGGTAATGGTGGGCCCCGTCAGAGAAGGGCTGTGATGCCTCCTCCATCCTCCCACAGGTATACCACTGTCATTCTGGGCACAATGTCCCTTTCCTCTAAACACTCTGGTAAGAGAGATGGGGTGAAAAACCAAAGACGAACCATTTTCAGTTCTCAGAAATGTGTAATTGTGAAGGGCAGGCAGCTGGTGTGTTCAGCTGTCTGTGTCTGCAGCCACCCTTCACCCTTGGCAAGTGCTTTACTACCTTTTGAAAACCCAGTTGAATGAAAAGAAGCCAGCAGCGCTCTTCAGATTGACTGAAACACCACCACCTGAAGGCAAGATCAGATCTGTCCCAGAGGAATTAAAACTCCTCTGGACGGGGTCTCAAATCCCCTGCGTTGCTCTGGGTGCCCTACTTCTTCTGATGCCTCCAAGGCTGCCCCGGGGCGACAGATTGAAGGGCTGTGATGGGGCTTGTCAGTGTGACCATCCTCATCCAGATTCACCCGGAAGACATGGACGCACAGACAGTTGAGCACCAGGAGCTTGTTGTCTCCTTTTCCGCAGGAACAACAGCCGTCCTCTGTCTCACCAGACCACCAGCCTGGGTCTGTTTTGTGCGGGTTGCACTATGGCATGAGAAATCAAAGGGGCAGTTCAGAAGGCTAAAAGTACTTTTTTTGCAGCCCAAATACTTTCTCACCAGGACACCAGTTTTGCTCAGGTGCAGCCAAAGAAAATGCTTTTTGAAATACAGCTGTATCTGCCACACCAACAATGAGCTCAGGGTTTTGTTTCTGGGCCTGACCATAGAAATCACAGACATACTCTTGGCTTCAAAGAGCTTCATAGTAGATCCTCTAAGGCCAAATTCTTAAGGTGAGATTATCTGTCCCCGCGTGCTGCCTGGAGGAAAACAAGAATTGCACGTACAAACACACATACATACATATTATTTTTACTTGATGCTCTCTCTCTATTTCCCTTTTATATCAGAGATCCTCTAACACAGCAATGGTTAGCAAAAGCCTAACTTTATTTCCTCTAAATAACTCCAGACTTCAAGTATCTGCAGTCTCCCTTTTGGCTTGCAAGAAATATTTAAACCATTGCTAAGAGCTGGTCTTCCTTTATTGCACTACAAATGAAGCAAGAAACTTGCTTAACATACAAGAGAGCTTAACTAAGTATGCTGCAATGTTTGCATTCACAGCACTTGGTTTAACACATAGAAAACCAATTTTATTCTGTTATCAAATAGTTCAGTACTTGTCCTACGTGAACTGGCAGGAAAGCTACACAAGTGAAAATACACCATGGTGGGATCCCGTGGAATTTACACGACGCAGCTCTCAGCACCAAACCTGGGGAACCTGCTGGCAAAATTAATCAATCTGCAGATTAGCTTGGAAGCTTGGACTCAGTTTTGTCAAAGGATTAGTCCCAAAGCCCTCAATCACTTTGCAGCAGATAAGACTGAGAGCAGGTGCCCTGCCTTTCCAAGGAAAACTCATCTCCATATGCAGCTATACCTATGCTAAATGAACAGAGGACCATGCCCTCTTCCTGCTCCCGGTGGCGTAACATCATCCTGTCCCAGCACAGACATATTGGCGCAAGGTGGAGATGCTTGTGGAGAAGCAAGCGACGTTCAGCGGGTGGAGTGGGTGGAGAGGTCAACATGTCACACATTTGCCTTAGGACTGGTGCTTGCAGCATGACAGTCTTCCATCCGCCGCTCTCCACTGAGAGCTGGCAACCTGCAAGACCTCCTGCCAGCTGCTAAACTGTCCCAGTTTTGCGGTTTAGGAGGCTTCAGAGGCTGGGTGGGACCGGCCACAACCTCAGCTGGGGAACAGCTGGTGCTTTACCTAGGTTGGGTCGGACTGCTTGCTTAGGAGATCATTCTGCTGTGTCTCCAGCTTGCCCACAAACCTTGCCCTTCTTCCTCCCACCCCTCCCAAAGAAACAAAATGAAAGTACATCACCACAGGCAGAAGCTGAGAAAAACTCAGCAATTAAGTGTAAGTTGTCAGGAGATTTTGCTCAGTTCCCCCTGAGCTGGCTTGAAAAAAGCGCAAGGCTCCCTGGCATGCGACACCAACCATCAACTCCAATGAAATCTGAGAGACTTCACCCAAAACTAAACCATCTCATAAACATCCTTAGCCCTGCCATTTGTCCAAGCAAACTGAGGTGGCCAGCAGAAATACGCCACAGGTGTAGTAGAAATTGGAGGAAGCGTAAATCAAACAGATTCGCCCCCCAGGAAAACAGGATGAAGAGATCAATAGTTGGTCACTGCATCAATGGCTGCAGCAAAGCTTGGGTCAGGCCTTGCACCTCCATGCATCACATCATTCCAACAAATGGGTGTTGTCTGGCTTGAGCAGCACTTGGGAAAATGCCATTTTAAGGTAGCTTTATCTCATGCCTTCGAGCCGTGCTGTCAGATTCCCTTCACGTTGCCTCTGCACTCACCTACCATCCAGATGACACTTGGCTCTGGAAACACAGGTCTCACTCCAGGCATTCCTCTGGCAGCTGTACTGTCTTCATGGAAAACGCTGACACTCAATGGGGGCAAATGAGGCTCTACAGGCATAGTCACACCTGAGGTAGCTGGTTTGCAGACTAGTACGTGTTCCTCATGCTGTTTTAGGTGGTCATCTTGAAATGGATGGGTTATAAGGAAGGGTCACTCTCACCTCTTTAAAGTTGATTTGCATGGGGACTCTCCAAAATCATGGGCAATGAAAACCATCCTTCAGTTCTTCTCACACTCCTCAGGAACAAGAGGAGAAAAGCAAGCAGAGGCCACAGGGGAAAATGCTTTAGTACGCCTAAGTGACCCAAGACCCAGGAGCACTTCAGAATGTCACTGGGATGTTGGTGTTGTCAGGAGTCAGGACTGCCATCCCTTGCTCCTCAATATTCATCAGTCTACATGATGCAGGAGCCAAGACTCTTTTGCTAAAGGCTGATTAAAAGGAAGCCCAAGACTCAACAACATTTGAAAAAGTGATTTGGCTCCAAAGTTTCTGCAGTGCCAACAGATAAGGTTCTGCAAAAGACCTAAACCAGAACTGCTCATGATGGCTTTGGTAAGCTATGGCTGATATCTCTACTATCCCAAGGAACTGAGAACAACTATGTTACAGGCTCAAGCATCCTCCCTAATCAACCCCACCAGCAAAGTGTTAGCACACCCCATAGCCTGGCTTCAGCCTGTGCCTTCTCCCAGGCAACACCTATGCTGCAGTAAATAAGTGCCATGCACACGCCTGAGAAGCCCAAAGGGGAAAACCACCTCACTTGGGCAGGTAAGAGAGTTTAGTGGCATGGATACAGTCAATGTTGTCCAAGCAAACTGAGATGGCCAGCAGAAATATGCCACAGATGTAGTAGAAATTGGAAGAAGATGCACAAATCAAACAGATTCCACCCCTGTTCAGCCTATGGGTGACAGGATGGATCCTGGCATGCCTCACTTACTAGATAGGAGGGAGCCTGTGGTGTTGCTCAGTCCTACCATGGATCTAAGCATCTATCTGCCTGGTGCTTACCTGCCATGCATTTAAACCAGTCTTGTAAACCAATCTTTCAGATTCTGAGTGACACTTTCCCCTTGGGATGGGGGAGGGGAGGGAAGAAAACATCTGAAATGAGGCAAGGACAAGACAGGGAGCATCCTTCCCACACAGAACTCCTCCAGTAATAGGGCTAATGCATTGCTCAAGACATCCTCTCCAGAGTCCCACATAGCAGTGCAGTTCGCATGCCTCGGGGAAGGTCAGCAGAGACATGGATGGCAGCAGGCAATCAAGGGAAATTGTTTAACCCTAGCATCATTTCAATCTGTAGCTGGCTGGCAAACTTAGTAGAGCCTGAGCCAATGTTCTTGGCCCTGCAAGTGTATGGCTTAATGGTAAGGAGATGGCAAGACTCCTATGCCTTTTCATTATAATAGATTAACGGAATAAATAATAATAATTATTATAATAATAAGGTGGCATTGATTTTTGTTTTCCGGGTGAAATTCCTGAGTGGCTGGCCATTAGGTTTAAATCAATAGCACCTTGATTGCCAGTGCATTTTGATGTACAGCTGAAACAAGGTCAATTGCTGTCCAGGGAAACTGAGAAACAGTTGAGGTACCCAGAGATTCTTCATCAATAAAAAGGCAGGATTAAGAGCGTTGGCAGCCACAAATGAAATTTCACATCCTCGTGAATAAAAGAGAACCTCCCCTGGGCTTTATTCTTCTCAACAAGCCTGAAGGGAGTTAAATCAGATTTCCAAGGCCTTTGTAACCTGCTGCTAGCCTGGTGTTGGTGGGAGAATTAGACTCAAAGGCTGGACTTCATTTCACCTACTGCAGACACCCAAGGATGTTTCTTGGAAGAAATTAAATGCAGTTATGCAAGGTGCACAGGACTGGTGTCTCGGTCTCCCTTTGGAGCAACAATACACGTGTAAAATACAAGGAGACCCTCCCAGCTTAACACTAACCTTCAGATGAGCGAAGCAGGTGAAATGAGTCCCCCAGGTTCAGATGGAGAAGCAACGGATGGTGGCACGTGGCCATGAGTGATGCTTAGGGCCAAAAGGCAGCAAGTGCTTATGCAATGGCTCAGAGCCTGTATCCTGCCTGCAGGGACTCCTTGGAGATGGACTCAGTCACCATCCTTTCATTAAGGGCTTTCACTGACCTGACCCGGGCCAGGCTCACATGTCTGTGACTCACAGGTCCGAAACTTAAGATTGCCCCAGTTTGCGGGTCAAACTGCAGCCCAGAGGATCCTGGATGGCAGCACGACTGAGCAGATAACCTCTGACAGACCACCTGAGGCAACTGGAGGATGCCTTCTCTGCAGGAAGCCAACACTCACAGCGAAAAAAGAGCCACTCTCATTACCTAGGACTGCAGTGAGGTTTCAGAATGATGCTGACAGGAAAATGAAACTCATCAGAGCCCTTTAAGTAAGAGAGCTGTTCAGTCTGCTCCAAGATGCAGAGGTAATTTAACTGCTTTGATTCAGGTTTCATTTGTCTTGGTGCAGTTTGAATTTCTCCCCACAAATCACTCGCTGGTACTCAGGCTAACCAGAAATAATTCTGCATTTTCAGACTTGAGGCTGGAACCAGAAGGGAAAACCAAGTTCAAGCTATTGACAAATAGTAGATCAAACTTCAATCTAATTTTTACCTTGGGGATTAGACATTTTTACCCAGGTCTCTGGTATTAAAAGTGAAGCCATTAATTATTACAACCTTCGGTCTTTCCAATTTCTTGCATTTCTTTTTCTCTCTCTCTTTAATACGAAGCTGCAACCAGTGCCAAGATATTTAGTCTGCAATGCTGTGGTTTATTAAGCTATCACTTGTGTTACAGCAGAGCCCAGCTACGGTAGCTGCAATGAGAGCCATGCTCTGCTGGGTGTTCTGCAGACTCCTGCTATGATGACAGTGGCTGACAAGCTAATTAAGCAAAGGGTGTGAGACAGAGATATGCAAGCTGTAGAGAGGGCAAGGAGAGAAGAGCTAAACGCTGTGCCCCAGGCTCTGGCAGACAAGGAGCAGAAGCCAGCTCTGCTACTGCCCGCCATCCCGAAACTCCTTCACTCTTTTGTGACCCAGCAGGATGCTGTTGTCCTCCTGCCTCCATGGGGCTCTCCCCTTTGCACAGCTCTAGCACAGCCTCGGGGTATTTCAGCCTTCTGGAGACCCCTGCCAGGTACCAAAAGTCGTGTGTAAACAAGCAATTCCGTTACCTCTGAAATACCAGGCTACAGTTGAAAAGCCCCAGCCCTTTCTTCACAAGAGATCAGAAAGACGTTCATTCAGTAGCAGACCAGACATCACCAGCCCAAAGGCCTGGTTTGTTGGCAGGAGAACTTGGAGATGAAGACAAGCCATAGGGACACTGAAGGCAGAGTCCGCATCCACTGTCAAGCCTTATGGCCGTACCTGCTGCCATTCCCTGCAGATCTTGTGGAGCATCAGCCAGGAGAAAGGGCTCAAAGAGCTCTGCATGGCGGTCTTGGATATAAAGGGGAATCTTTTCCCCATGAAGACAGTCAAGCATTGGAAAACGTTGCCCAGGAAGGTTGTGCAGTCTCCATCCTTGGAGGTTTTTAAGACCCAGCTAGATGAAGCTCCTGGTGTGCAACCTGATGTTACCCCATAGCTGACCCTGCTTTGAGCATAAGATTGGACTGGAGACTCCTGAGGTCCCTTCAACTTGAGTTACCCTATGATCTAAATCTCTCTGCTCCTAACAGATTCCCGCCTGTCTTCCATGCTCCCAACAAGACATTCACTGCTCCCACATCCTTCTGCCAACCCCTCAGTGACTCTAAACCTAACGAACGCCAGCATGGCGAGAAGGGACAATAGCCACCCTTTGCAGGGCTGTGCCACCAGCAGAAACTGAGGCAGCCTCAGGACTACCAGATACAACGAAGTGCTGCTGCGTTTGGTGCTGGTTCCCCCACTGCCAGCACACGGAAAGCAGAGGGGAGGAAGCTTTCTTGAAGAGCGGGCAAGCCAAATGGTGAGAGCTGCAACCTGGTAGAAACCACATTGTGAGAGGTTCGGAGCCTGCGGGTTTCCCGGTGAAAGCTTTCAGGTATGAGGGAGTTTTTAATCCATAATGCAATAGGCTTCAACATGGTTTAAGATATTTCAAACATCTAGAAATTGCAACAACACATATGAACCTTTCACTTGAGAGAAATCACAGGCAATGTATGGATCTGGAGAACTGATTACAAAGTGAAATATTTAAGGAAAGGAAGGAAAAAACCTTTCCCACTTGTATTTTTCTTCTTTGATTTAGCTGGGCTCATTAAAATAGGTTTTGTTTTAAGGGAACGCTGCTATTTCAGCAGCTGAAATTTCCTTTGACCTATTAAGTAAACTACAGGGAGTTTCGTAAGGGGATGCAACTAACTCACGCTGGGAGAATTAGGAATGCATGCATTAGTGATAGTTAAATGTTTAATTGCTAACAGTGGAAGTAAAAAGACCTCCATGCTATTTTAGTATTACCAATATGCAGCAAATCCACTGTGAGACGTGGGCCTGTCCTGCCCCGAAAAGGAGGGACTTGGAGTACAGGGAAATGCCCAAGGTCACGTCAGACACAGTAGCAGAGCTGGAAATAAAATCCAGGTCTCTTGATTGCCTGTCCAGAGGTATATTTAAATGTGGAAACAATTACCATATGCATATTAGCTCTGCCTGAATAATTGATTGCTTGATTCAGTAGCTGAACCAAAGAACGGGGGGGGGGAGAAAGGAGGAATTACCTTGTGTTGACCTAAAACATAAAATGTTATCCCTGCAACAAAATATTTCTTTTTCAGCAGATGGAAGCATCATGCCTGAGCCAAAATGAAATGTAACGTTTCGTTTATTTATTTTTAATTGAATGAACAGGCTTTAAGTTTGCCTCAAGTTGCCTGCAATAAAAAAATGACACATTCAGGCTTTTCTAGCAATCCTCCTTCACAACAAATTTTGACAGCCTCAACTCTTTGTTGAGTTCAGTCCAAATTCACAACTTTTTTCATTTGACAACAAAATTGCACTTTCCAGCTAATAAATAACTGACCTGAATATCCGCACCTGGCTGTAATGTAAAGAACTCTGGCGGTTGTGGAAGGCACCACGATAAAAACACCTTGCCATCTGCACAACGTATGGCAATTATTTTGCAACGTGAAAGCAGTGAAAAATAAAGCCTCATGCCTTTTTAAGCGAGAAATTCATTTCACCAACGCAATTGGGGAAAGCTCGGTGTTGGAAAGCTACTATCAGCTACCTAACTGCATCTGGACAGGAGTGCTGTGCATCAGCCTTGACCAAGTGGCTGGTGAGCTCAGTGTGAACCTATAAAACAGCTGGATCCTGTCTTAACACTGCATCTCCACATGAGCAAAGTCTTTTGTGCACACACCCGACACACGCTTCTCTCATGTCTTCTCCTTCTCTCCTGGTTACAAATATGTACCCGCCACTCTCAGCCTGGCTATCCAGTAGCACGCACAGCAAAGGACGCCTTCGCACCTGCTTGTATCACCGGGTCCTTCGCAGCACTGCTGTCCAGAGGGTCCCCAACACCTCAGAACAGGACTATTTGACAACCCCAAATGTATCCAGCCTCATCATACCCCTCTGAGCCCCCCACCTCCATTTCAAACTGAGGAGACTGTGTCCAGCTCTGGAGCCCCAACATAAGAAGGACATGGACCTGTTGGAGCAGGTCCAGAGGAGGGCCATGAAGATGATCAGAGGGATGGAGCACCTCTCCTATGAGGACAAGCTGAGAGACTTGAGGTTGTTCAGCCTGAAGAAGAGAAGGCTCCAGGGAGACCTTATAGCAGCCTGCCAGTACTTAAAGGGGGCCTACAGGAAAGATGGGGAGAGACTCTTTATCAGGGAGTGTAGTGATAGGACAAGGAGTAATGGTTTTAAACTGAAAGAGGGTTGAACTAGATAGATATTAGGAAGAAATTCTTCACTGTGAGGGTGGTGAGACACTGGCACAGGTTGCCCAGAGAAGTTGTGGATGCCCCATCCCTTGAAGTGTTCAAGGCCAGGTTGGATGGGGCTTTGAGCAACCTGGTCTAGTGGAAGGTGTCCCTCCCCATGGCAGGGGGGTTGGAACTACATGATCTTTAAGGTCCTTTCCAACTCTAACCATTCTGCAATTCTATGATTCTATGAGGAATGATTCTTGCTTTAAAACACATCTCTCTCCCAACAGAAGGCCAAGCTGACATTTCTTCTCTCTCCCTCCATCCCAAAAAGCTGTTCTGTAAAACTCCCTGATTATGTCCAGCGCAATAAAACTAACCTTCATGACATAATAGAGAGACACATAATGAAATAGTTCAGGTCACTACCTTCAGCAGTGTGGTCAGGCTGAAGGATCTGTTTGCCAACTCGAAGAGCAGAAAATTGTGCTGCCTTTCACTTTTGAAGCAAGTGAATACAGCTGTTCTCTGGGGTGTATAATTGCATCCTTAATTGTTCAGAGTGCCCTCACTGAGAAAAGCTTCATCCAAAGTGAGTCCCACGACTCTCCTGCGTGGAACGAAGAGCACTTCTAGCCTCTACCCAAGAGCTGCTCCAGCTTCTGGGGAAAACTTGACTCAGACCCACACTTACCATGCCAAGTTTGTGGCCAGAACTGTTGCTTTTGTGGATTTAACCATGACCCATGCTTTGCCAAGTGAAAACTTAGGCACAGCTGAACTGCTTGTTTACTTGATAGACAATCTACATTTTCAGGTGAAAAGATGCGGTGCCTCAGTTCTCTTGGTCCCTACACCATAGTCTGGATAGTTCCAGAGAGTCAATCTAAGATTTAAAGGTCTGGAAAGGACTGACTTATCACCAAAAAACCCCTCTGCCTAATCTTAGTGATGCCTGGTGTTGTAACAGAATTAAAATTCTCCAGCCTAGAAGCAGCCACCTGATGCTCTGCCCTGTAGAAACCTGCAGCAAAGCAAAACCCCTGCCGCACACAACGGAGCATCTAAATGAAACCCAGGAGCCTCACCCAGGAATATCAACACCACAGCATCACCTGGCCCTGTTGGTCTGCCTGCAGGCTGACTCCAGTGCCTCCCTTTGACCTGAAATCCTGTTAACCATGTTTGTAACCAGGCTGGCCGCAGACAGAAACACTCGGATGTGGCTCCAGGACTGGCCCTACTGACTCATTCAAGTCTTATTCCTGGTGGGCAACCAAGCCTCCATAGAGCCTGGTCCTTGTGTACACCCTGCTCATCTGGCTCTACTCGCGTTTTCACATTGCATGCAGGAAGCAAAGCAGGACAAGACACCCGTCTCACACTTGTTCAGCATGTAACACACCAATGCTGTGCTCTAGGCTGGGATTTGAGATATTCCTGAAGCAGGAATGATAAATAAAGAGAGGACAGGACAGGAAAACAGCCTAGTGGTGCAGACCTGGTGCAAAATGAAGGTTTCTGTATCTCCCGCCCCAAGCAAAGCACCCCAGGGTTGCAAGTCACTTTGCTAGAAAAACGCGTCTGCGATACTGTAAAATCGCTAGTGCCAGTTCATCAGGGCGAGGATGATTAGATTAAGCAGCCACTGCTGGGGCAATAAAATCAGCCTTGCTTCATCAGGCTCTAGAAGAATTGCAGAGATAGGAATACGCTGTGGGACAAAAGCTTTACAGAATAAGTGATTTAGACATAGCGAGACTGGTAGCTGGAGGCAGACAGGGCAGGCAGGGAAACACTGAAAAGACCTTTACAGACCTTTCTTAACCCCATGTTCATCCCTCCCTGTAGAAATCAGAGTTGAAATGAATAATGGGGTCCATTAGACTCAGGGCATTGCCAAAGCCCGAAGAAAAATCCTCTGTCCTCTTCCCTCTGGGAGGAGAAGGGATATAGGAGCTAGGAGGTTTCTATATGGGAGGCAGAGGCACTTGGCTGGCTGCATAGCGACTCAACATTGCCTCCGTGATCTTGCAAGCCACATGCAGAGATCATTTTGTTGCAGAGAGTACAAGAATAGGAGCTGGAAGGTGGGTGGGTGGTGTGGGGACACCACGCACTGGGAGAGGACTGGATCAGCCATTGCATGCAGAGGGCAGCTGCTGCAGGAGATGTCCTGAAGAAGCAGGCTGAGCACAGCTGTCCTGCAGGACCTCACACCGGGCTGGATGTCTCGTGGGACCTAGGATGGACAGGTCCCCCCTCAAGGAGATGAGCTCTTTGATTATGCTATGATTGTCTTCTGAGTAAAATTATCCAGTTGCAAGCACCGTTTCAGAGATCTTAATTCTCCCTGGGGATTTTCAAGGGGTCTGAGCACTCAATCAAAGCACATAAACCCCATTAAACCTCTGCTTGAATTATGCCAACTTGATGTGAACAGTCAGTTCATTCTTCTCGTGCCTCAGTAAACTAAAGTGTCAGAGATTAAGGACAGAAATACTTTACAGCACGGATTTGGATGGATGGTTAAGGAGGGAACTTTACACATTCAGGTTTTATATAGATACATATACACAGATGCATACCTACAAGGATGCCATGTATAAAATTGGGAGTGCTAAAGGCATGCATGGACTCACACCTCTCATGTACTGCACCACTATTTTAAAATGCAGTCCTTGATGGTGCAATGAAAGTAACCAGAGTTTGCCACTGTTACGATATTAAGACACCAAATTCAAAGCACAAAATCTTCTGATTCTTAGGTGCTACTAGTTGGACCAGCTCCACCTGAATCCTCAGGGTCACAGACATCTGCTGAGGAGCATTCTGCTGTGATCTCATTGCTCAAAGTAATTTCCAACTTTTACTAGAGAAGGAGTATTCAGAAACATTTGAATTGATAGCCAGAGGATGTGTATTGAGACATGAGCAGACACACACTCACACAGACACTATTCATTCACATTTGTCAAAGCAAAGTCACTGAACATGCAGAGTGTTTTCCTCATGTTTAAATCTCTGCAGTTCTTTCCCATTTTTTCCCAATGGCATTGTACAAACAATAATCTGTCAAAAGTCAAGCCTTCAAAGTGAGGAAAACACAATTTGGAAGTCCCACTATGTAATCTGCAATCTTAATAACCACATAGGCAGTATTCAAAACTATCCTGGACAGAAGCATAGCTGTCTGCAGATATGAATTTACAGTAGAGAGAAAGACAAAAAACCCTTATCCAACTATATTGCACCTTTTCTCTAATACTATCCTTAGCAGCAAAAACATTTTAAACCCAGAAAGCAGCGTTCATCATGTTAAATGTGTTGTGGTGGTGCCTATGTACACTAGTACTGCATTACATCTGCATTTGTATAACGAAGAGCCTTCCTGTGCGTGTGAGATTCATTCCAGAGCGTATGGCTCCAGCGGTGTGAGATGTCTGCTTGCCCACTTAATAAAAGGAAACTTCATTTAATTCCTACAAATGCCTTCAACCTATGTACACCCTGGCATGACCTGTAGTTAACAAACTCCCAATAAAATGTCACCTTGGCCAGTAAAATCAGAAGTGTGTTATTCTTTGGAGCGAGGTAATTTGAAACTAATATGAGAGTATCTAAATGCAGCTACTTTGAAGATGATAGCTCATTAACTATAATTAAGAGAAAGTAATTTAAATACATGAATTTAGAAAAGTGCATTCTCTGCTCTGACTGCATTTTATAATACACAATAATCCCCCTGAAAGTACCAGTTAACTCATCTTCTCGGGTTTAAGAATATCAAAGCATCTTTTAATTGTTGTTAATGCCCTGTTTACGAGGGATTAATGTCTAATTATTTGTGATTTGAATATTTAATCTCCCTGGAAAGTTTAGATTTTTTTTTGCCTTCTTTCTCTCTCATTACACGCCGAGGCTGCAGCCTCCCCATCCAGTTATTTTGAAGACACAGTTCAACAGATTGCTCTCCAGAGCAACTCCTGCCACTAGGTAGCTCCATGGGGGACAAAACCCACCGCCGCCACCAGTCCCCCATAGACCTTTGCACCTTTCCTCCTGCAGCGTACTCTTGACCAGCGAGCGCTACCAGTCCTGGTCCAGGAAGGCTTGCACTCCTGCAGTGCCAGTTCCAGAAAGGTCTCCCTGCATTTCCCAGCCTCTTCCTACCGAAGGGTTCCCCTCGATCCCTTGCGGGATGCTTTAGCGGTACCCGACCCAGAAGGATGGGGCAGGCATGGGGGACTTACACAAGGTCACCCCTCTCCGCCACTGAATAGCAGGGACCACTCCTGTCTCCTCGCCTTAACCATCCCTCTCTCCAACTTGGCTGTCACTGCCCGCAAACTAAAGGATACGAAGGAAGAGGAATTCAATCCGGCGCCCCTTGAGCAGGGTGCTGAGGGGAGGGGGCAGCCGTGGCCGCCAGGAGCCCAGTTTCTCTGCCGCCTGCCCCCCGGCTCGGGCTCTGCCCCGGGGCCGGCCCGGGGCCGCGCAGCCCCGCACAGCCCCTCTCCCCCCTCCCGGGGCAGAGGCTGCCCCGCACCGGCGGGATGGCCGGGTGCTGGGAGGGAAAGATGCTCGGCCACAGTGAGCTGGAGGGGATTTCTCCTGGGAAGGGAAAAGAAGGACCCCACGCACAGTTTTCTCTTCCAGTGCTCCCAATACAAACCTTGCCGCGGCACTGGAAAAGCCTGATCCCTCCCCTGACCCCCTCCGGGCGGGCCGTGCAAGACCGGGCGTGCTAATTTTGGCTCCCGGCAGGGCACCGGGGAAGCACCGCTGCGCTGCGGGCATCCCCCCCCAGCTGCCTGCCGCGGGCAGGATCCCGGGGGCGGCCCCAAGTCCCTGCGCTCCCGGGCTTCCCCCCCGACACCCTCCGCCGCGGCG